>JAOTOM010002538.1:0-107153 GCA_034440615.1 Ashinkailepas kermadecensis
CGGTTCAGTTTCTACCACCGACACGAACAGCTTGGTGCCACTTATAAATATAAGCACATCGAATTCCTCAGCTTGTGTGTTGCTGATTGTATCAGTCCCATGTGTTCATCAGCCCAAGGTGAACGTGTAATGAGCCAACTGGTCAGACCACTTAGACACGCCGATTGGAGTCGATCGGTCCGAGGTTCTGTGATTAACGACTGTTTTGCTACCGTGTGTAATTGGTGTCGGTGATTTGATTTTATTATGTTAGGCACTTCGGCCTGCTCAGGCCATTTCGTGCGGTGAATAGAAATAGAGAGAACAAATATTATGTTCTAAAAGTCAATTTACAAGTCCTGAAGTAAGTTGGTTTTTCGTGGAAAAATGAAAAGGAGATTGATGAGAAAAGGGTGTGCATCTCCTAATAGTGTGGGCAAAGAAACGGGGATGTTGTGTGCACGGCAGTAGTTGGTAAGTGTTTTTCGATGTTAATGGTAATGTTGACAGTGTAGGAGAATATGTGAAACGGTAAGATGAGTGTTGCATGATGGGCATGAAGGTCGAGGTGAAGCAGTGTAAATTTATCGATGGGTGAGAAAAGTGTGACCTATGCGGAGCCGCGATATAACTTTTTCTTGTCTGTTTTTTATATGATGTGGTCCAGTTTTCGGTGACAGGTTTGATGAGACGTAGTTGTGTGTGGTTTGTGGTTTCAGTCCATTGTTGGTTCCAAAATGTCGAATGTTCTGTCGTATTGTTGATTTGATGGCGTCAAAATGTGGTGGGATTTCTGTGATGTGTGGTAATTGTAATGGTTGTTTTGCGAAATGATCTGTTTCCTCGTTTCCTGGGATGCCACAGTGACTGGGCACCCACAGGAAACGGACCTTCATGCCCATCAGATGAAGTGTTTCAAGTCTGTCGTAAATGGAAATGTGGCAATGGTGCGAAAAGGAAAGTGAAGAAAGAGATTGAAGAACAGATTTTGAGTCTAAACAAATGACGACATGGCGCATGGGGTGACAAATTGAACGGTTGCGGACATAGCGAAGGGCAGCGAGAATGGCGTGCAATTCGGCGATGAAAATGGAGGTCCCGTTTGGCAAGCGATGTTGTTTTGTTCATGTACCGGAAACAATGGCATTTCCTGTGTAATTTGCGTCTTTAGATCCGTTGGTGAAAACAAAAGGAATATGGCGATAACGGGAACGAAATTGGTGGAATTTTTGTTTTACGTATTCTGGACAAAGTTGTGATTTTGGAGTGGTGGTGAGAAAAATATTCCGTTCGGTCATCTGCCACGGCGGTGTAGTTGGTGGAGGAAGAGCAGTAATATGTGGAATATTGTATTGGAGTTGTGTATAAAAAAGTTTTGATATGTGAAGCTATGGTACGGCCGGTTCGCTTTTCGGCGGGACCTAAATATTCGTGGTGTAGATTTGGGAGAATTTGTAAAGATGCGTGTGTGAGGTGGTGTTCTCTAAATTGAATTTTTGCGGCATACCTAAGTGTTTGTTCCATTCTTCGGAGAGCTAGTGGTGCGATTCCTGATTCGGTTTGTAGAGAAGCAATGGGAGATGTGGTCATTGCACCGTGTGCTATGCGGATAAATTTATTTTGTAAGGTCTCCAAAATTTTCAAAGCAGAGGTGCTGGCACCTGCGTAATCTACCGAACCATATTCTATAATGGGAAGAACCAAGGATTTGTACAATTGTAAAAGCGTATGACGATCGGATCCGAATGATGAAGACGTAATGCAGCGAAATAAATTGAGTCGGTGAAAACATTTGGTCTGGACGTGTTTGATGTGTTGATGCATGAAAAGCCTACGATCAAAAATAATGCCAAGAAACGTAAAAGAATTTACAAAAGGTATGTCAGTGCTTCCGAGGTGAAGCGGTGTTTCCGGATGTGGGCTTGGAGGTGATTTGCTAAATATCATGGTGGCAGGTTTTGGAGGCAAAAATGTGGAACCGTATTTGAGAGACCATTGGTATACCTGGTCAAGTGCGCTTTGAAGTCTAATTAAGCAATGCTTTTCATTTTTATCTCTGCACCAAATAGCGCTGTCATCGGCAAAAAGGGAAACTGATCACTTAGGTGGCATGTCGGCGAAAATATCGTTAATGATAATGGTAAATAAAACTGGCGATAAACAGCTTCCCTGTGGTAATCTGTTTTTCATGAAGTGCAGCTCGGAAATCGCTGACCGGCACCGGAGATGAAAATAATGGGAACCAGACAAAAATCCTATCAAATAATGAGCTAAATTCCCTTTGACGCCGATGTGAAGAAGTCTGGAAATTAATGCGGGTTTGTATACCATATCATATGCTTTGCTAATATCTAAAAATACTGCGATGGTGTGTTCATGTTTTGTGTAGCCAAGGCGGATGTCCGTTTCTAATCGAATGAGATGATCTATTGTGCTGTGTCCATGACGAAAGCCGCATTGAATCGGAGATAAGAGAATTTGTTTCTAGGTACCAGGTCAGTCTTTTTATAATCATACGTTCCAAAAGTTTTTCTAGACAACTGGTGAGAGCGATGGGTCGAAAATTGTTGGGGTTACTGTGATTTTTGCCGGGGTTTGGTATAGGAATGATGAGGGCTTCCTTCCAGGATTCGGGGAAAATATTAATTAAATGTTCGCAAGATGCAATTTTTCGTGTCGCCCGATAAATGTCTGAAAAAAGAGTAATGCAATTTGTCGGACCTACAGAAGTATTACCGGCAGAGGAAATTGCAGTATCCAGTTCTGAAATTTGAAAAGGAGCATTGAAAAGGAGCAACATCGGTGTGAAAAGTGTGTTGTGCAATTTGTGCGAATTCCGGTTTGTAGTTGTTATCAGAGCTATTGTGGGCCATGGTGTCCGCTGTGGTATTTACTATTGTTTGTGTGTTTGTAATGGTGGTATGTTGGATTTTGAGGGCCGGGAGTGATTTAAATGGGGTGTGTCCTGACAACCGGCGGATTAACTGCCAGATTTTGCTTACAGGTGTTTGAGAGGTGAGTTCTTGCAAATATGAAGACCATGAACGGCGCCTAGCATCGCGAATGATGCGGCGGGTTCGAGCTCGTTCCTGGTTTCGATGAAGTAAATTACATGAATCGGGATGTCTAAGATATTTTATAAATGCTCGTTTCCTAACTGCGATGGCTTGTGCTACTTCGGGGCACCACCAAGGTACTGGTGTTCTTTTTGTGAAAGGTTTTGTTAGTGGAATAGCGGTAGAAGCTGCTTCGAAAAGGGTTTTGTGATTTGGTTGATGTTTTCGACGGGATAAATGTTGGGGTTGTATGGAATATGTGAAAGTTCATGAAATGTTGTCCAATCGGCCTTCGAAATTTTCCAGCGGGGGATAAAACTTGGTGTGGTATCGGTCGCAGTTGAAAATGTGGGTGTTAATTTGATCGGGTAGTGGTCGCTGTCATGAATGTCGGCGTCAATGGTCCAGTCAAAATCATTGGCTAGACTCGGAGAGCATGTTGATAAATCAACAGCTGCTTTTGTATTATGTCCAAGATGAAAAGAAAGTTGGTTCTCCGGTGTTAAGTAGTACTAAATTATGTCGGTCCAAAATGTGTTCAATGATGCGGCCTCGAGTGTCTATGTGTACGTGCTTGATCCCAGGCTGGACTATGTGCATTCAAGTCTCCGAGTAATATGAATGGGTTCTTGAAATGTGCTATAAGGTTTTCTAATTGTGTCAAAAAAAGTTGTATTGTCGGTGTGTGGTGGAATATAAATGGGACATACATCCATATTCCTGCCATGCAAACGTAAAGTACAAGCTACTGCTTGTAAAGGTGAATTAAGTGTAATTTGTGTATGTGTAAAATCATTGTTGATGTAAAGTGCTGTACCGCCACTGCGATGTGGTCCGCGGACCTCGTCGTGACGGTACAGCGAGTAATTGAAAAGATTGAAGTTATATGTATCTGTAGGCAAAAACCATGTTTCTTGGAGTGCGATGAGAATAGGTGTGAGAATACTGAAAAATGCTTTCATTTCGGCCCATTTGGAGATTGAGCTTCGGCAATTCCATTGTAAGAATGCAGACATTGGGATATGAAGTATTAATGTTTGTCGGCACCTTTCGGTGCATGACGTATCCAGGATTGCAGCTCAGGCGGGCTGGTGGGTTGGGTGCGGACGGCGGCGGTTGACCCGCCCGAGCCGTCCGACTGACCAGCGACCTTGGCATGGTCCTGGAGGCCGGCCACTGCCGCGAGGGATGCCCGCTCGCTGGAATGTGTCGGTCGGGTCACGTGGCCGCCGGCCGGCACTGGACGCGTCGGGCTTGATCGGCGGCCCACCGAAGTGGTACGCATTTCCCCAGCAGCCGAATGGCTGCGGGGTCTGGCATTCCTTGTGGAATTTGCCTGAGTGTGTGGAGCCGGAGTGTTGGGAGCCACGGTGTTTTGTGTCGGTGTGGTCAGTGGTGTGAGTTTTTTAAGTGGAGCTAAGCCGGGAATGATGTCGGTTTGCATCGAAGTAGAAGTGGTGTTGACGCGAGGGGTGGGGGGAGCAATGCTGGTCGCCTGTGCGTACGTTTTGGTGGAAGGGGAGGTGGCCTCGACAGACCGCCTGGCCTGGGGGTAGGACACCCCGGTCGTGGCTTTGATTGCGCAGACCTCCTTCTCCTTGCGCCAGACTGGACATAGTGGTGATGTGGTCAGGTGGTCAGGTGTATTGCAGTTGAGGCAGTGGGCCGGTTTGGAGCAGGTGGAGTCAGTATGAGGTGGTTCGCCACACTTGGAGCAGCGGGCTGGTTGGCGGCATGTTTTGCTGCCATGGCCGAAGCGCTGGCAATTAAAACAGCGGAGAGGATTGGGAATAAAGACACGGACTTGGAATCGTAGGTATCCGGCGAGGAGGGTCTTGGGAAGAGTGGTAGAGTTGAAGGTAAGGACTAGGAGACTCGTGTCACGTTTCTGGCCGCCTTTAAAGGAAGTGATGCGGCGGACGTGGGTCACGCCCTCTGGCCTGAGCTCCGCCTGAATATTTTCCCCAGACATGAAGCGGAGCTCCGGCCCGAAGATGGTGCCCTTGGTAGTATTGCGGTTGGAAGGGAGAGAAATTGTGACGGATTTACCACGAAATGTGGTGGTACGGAGGAGGGCTTTGGTCAGGGTTTGGGTTTGGGTTTATGATGAGTGTTTAGTTGGCAGGGGCTTCGATCTCAGGATTGGCTAAGGAGCATATGACGAGGAGTTGTTTCGTCGGCCAGAAAACGTTGATACAGCGGAAGGAAACGGTTTCCTCGACAGGCTTGACTACTATGTAAGAGCCAGCATTGTCGAGGTAGGGTTTGATGGATTGGATTGGTTCAGGTTGGGAGGGCGTGGTCTGGTTCGAGCATGGGTCAGCGGCGTGGAGAGTAATGGTATGGTCCGGATTGCGAGGCGAAGTCGTGGTCTTGGGACGAGCAGGGTTCGGTGAGGTACAAAGGGCTTCCATGGCGTCATCCAAAGGAATAGTCCGGCGCGGGTCATCAATGTTGGTATCATGAGATGGGGCATCAGGGGCCGAGTCCGGGGTCGCGCGATGGTCATCTTGTGTTGTCAGTGGCGGGAATTCAGAGTCAGAGTCCGTTGGCGAGCATGGGTCAGCGTCCTTCTTTCGTTTTTTACCCATCGCGGGGAAAAAAACATACCCAATGTAACTTAAATAAAGATGGAGAACGCACAGGAACACAGGGAACGGAAGTGCGATGAAGATGAAAAACGCGTGTGATAACGGGTGTCACCCCTAGAAGCAAAAAAAGCGAAAAGAGGGACGGGTGTCACTCCACGAAAATGAAAAATGAACTGCGATGACCAGCAGTCAGTCAGGCCAAAACTGGCACGGCGGAGTAATCAGTGGGCTCTGGCGATATGTGCTCAAATGGTACTGAATACTCCATGGTGTCGGTGACCTTCCATTGCCAGTTGGTCACGGGCTAGCCAGCACTCGATCGTGGTTCTTTGAACCCGCACGGACCGTTTGACCGGCCAAGCACCAACTGCACGAGCTGCGCAAACGTGAGCTGACGTGGTCGTCTCTGATTGGCAGCCCGCAGAGCATCTCCACCTCGCGTGAAGTCGTGCGATTTGGGCGGTGCCCGGCGGCCATTCTGCTGACTCTGGCCAGGAAATAAATATCGCCTTTGCGGCTGCAGCCGCGAAACGAACACGTTGCGCAGTGAGCTGCCGGGCCGCCGGCCCAGTGGGTTACGGAGGTAGCGGAAGGTACGATGAGCGTAGCCATGGGGTCATGGTGGTCATGGGGTTAACTTCCCGCGCCGCCGTCTCCTTTAGCAGAGAAGAATGATGTTTGTTTCCGTGTTGATTCTCCGGCTCTTGCTTGGAACATGACCAGCACATGGCGAATATGTCCGGCTCTTGGTTGGAACATAGCCAGCACGTGGCGAATATGCACCTCTTGACCATCCCTATAAAAGCTATATATACCGCACTGAAAACTGCGCTCGTACATGTTTGAACACGGGAGTAACACATTTCCGTACGTCTGTGATGCGTTCTACCCACACTGTGTTCTGTGGTATCATGGTCAATCAATTATTAGACAAGCTGAGTTACGCTGCCGGTTGTTTGCGTTTATGAATTATTTTAGGTAGTGTAGTCAGTAGGCACCTATCATCACGCGTACAGCAGCATGGGTTTTCAACTGAATAACTTCGAACAGTGGCTAGTGAGCGCAGTGGTATTTTTGGTACGTGAGCTGAGGAAGTGGGCGAATGGTTGCATGACATCAGTTTTTTTTCTCAAAAACTGTTGTCTTGAATCCAGCTAAATCTGTCGGCTCGTCAGATTTAGCTGGGTTCAAGTGAATAAGAAGGAAACATGTTCGCTGCGGAGGCATTGTCGTTTTGGATGCGAGACGGTTAGCATTATCCAATCGTTTGTGGCCGATATTCCCTGTAAGGCCATACTTTATGAACCATAAGGGAATGATTCAAATATATGTACATATTTCCATAGTGCGGGTGGAGTGCACACTGTGTGCACACTGTGTGCACACTCTGCACATGGTGTGCAGTGTGTACACAGCCAGCTGCCACTTTGCTTAAGGTTGTCACGTCATGTGACACCGTCGGCAATGGCAAGTCGGGTTCTTGGTGATTTCCCTGCCTCGGCCGATGTCCATCCTTTCACCCTCCTGGTCAATGTCACCATTGTGTCCAAACGCTTTCTCTAAAGTTGACATTCCAACGTGTTGGGGGGGGGGCTCGTCATCGCCATTAAAACTGTAAAAAGCTCGGTCGTTGCCTGTCCCTGAGCTCCAGCCTTTTAATTGCGTATTTACAAACACGTTCACCTTAATAACCAGGCTGATACGGCAGCCACGAAATGGTCACGACGGGTTCCCAGAATGAAAATGAAGGCTGCATATCGGCTGTTGAGATTACATCATGCTTGTCTGTTGAGATGTGCCTTCCTCTCCATTGAGGTGCATCTGCCCGTCTGTTGAGATGTGCCTCTCGATGCAGTACATCGAGCCTGGCAGCTCTGCAGGCACGTATCACCAGCTGTTGAGTCGGCTCTGCTCAGATCAGTTGATCTGGTGGCGAGGCCTTATGTGAGGGCCGTGGGACGGCCGATCACATGAGCGCTTACCGCCGCCTGTGTCCGGGTGGCGGTCACGACGGCGCGGCCGATCGGCGCCATCTGTCACCCGGTCAGCGGTGTTGACACAGGGTCGTCAGTCGTCACCGCAGTCTGCGCCGGGTGGCGCTCGGCGCCAGTCGCCCATAAGCCCGCAGCCCGTCGGCCACAAGCCCGCAGCCCGTCGGTTACAAACCCGCAGTCCGTCGTCCATAATCCCACAACTCGTCGGTCATAAGCCCGCAGCTCGTTGGTCACAAGCCCGCAGCCCACTGGCCACAAGCCCGCAGCCCACTGGCCACAAACCCGCAGTCCGCGGCCAGTTGAATCCGCCAAACCGCCACACCTGTCACGTTAAATCCATCACAAACACGAACAATGGCACATAACTAACCAACACACGAGACAGGGAGCGAGTACTCACCAGACGGAGCATCAGATACACTAATCTCACCCGCTCACACATGATTACCAAGCAGCCACAGCCACAATACACCACATACAACAGCGTGCTAGCAGTCATGGGCGGATACGGGGGCACTGGAGGTATCCCCCCCCCCCCCCGCCCCCACTCCCCCAATGAATAGGTAGCGCCCCTCCGGCCGGGAAAGCGTCTTTTCAGGAAGGCTCGAGTGTACCCCCTCCCTCGCTCAACGGATTTTGCAGTCAAAAATGTCCCATTCAGAGGATGAGACGCCCTTTGGACGAAACGACACGACCCAGTATGCTCAAGTACGCCATCCCCAGCCCCGCTTAACGATTTTTTTCCGCCCATGATGCCCGCCCCTTCGAGGAAATGTGCCCCCTCCCTCCGATTAGAATTCCTGAATGCTAGCAGTCTGTTAGCATTCAGCAGCTGTCCCCCTGCTAGCATTCAGCAGCTGTCACGCATATTCTACACTGCGCCAGATATCTACAACACCGACAGACAACCCATTACTAACCAAAGAAATACGAACAATCGAGCATTCGCCAATCCGCCAATTCGTTTCTCGACGACGACCGCCCACCAATGCACAGCCTTACACACAACTTCTCCTCTTCTTTTGATCATCACGAAACTGAGAAAACGCAACGCAGGTATAAAATACCTGAAATAAAATATAGCAGACTGCGCTACAAAAAAATAAACATAGCAAACCAATGCAACAGAAGCAAAACAAAGCGAAACAAAACGGTGAAGTAAGTGGGTGAACAGCATACTGTTACGTCTACCACTGACACCAGCATAGTGGTAGCATACCAGCATAGAGGTAGCATACCAGCATAGAGGTAGCCGTAAGTCTACCTCTCACCCAATACCGCAACAAAGCCTTCACCGGCACCGGTACCGGCTAGACTATATAAATTAATCCGCTGTCGTCCCTCTCCAAGCTCTACATTGATTCACCTCGTTTCTCCTCACTTGGTTACAAGTTACTTCTGCAGGATATTTCCAATCTCTTCTACACACACACTCACCAACACGAGAAGAGCACCACATCTCACCACTGTCCACGCACCCGACAACGCCGATATCATGGTGGCAAGCTCCAGCAAAGCAAGAAAGTTCCATCACAAGCTTAAGTAGTCCTGTCACATAGTGTGGCAGGAGAGTCACCTGTCACAGCCGATGTGACTATTTAAAATATTTAAGCTTGCTCAGCACACTGTGACTACTTGAAACCTGCGATTATATCAAGAACTAAGCTTATCAGTGACGAGACTGTGGCAGGGAACGCTCAGAAAGTTCGCGAGGTGGCTCCTTTAGTTCCACGGTGAGCACTTTTCCATTGACGGCCGAATAAGTTGCGCGGGAAGAGCACGAACTGTGAACTGCCGCGAACTGTGAACTGCCGCGAACTGTGAACTGCCACAGGAGGCCTCCGTGAGTGCGTCTCTGCGCAGTCGTGTCCGAGCAAAGTATGTGATGACATAGTATGTCATGACCTAGTCAGTGGACGGCTGCTGCTCACACCATCGACTTCCTCCTCAAGATCCGGGGCGTGAAGGGCATCTGGAAATAGATACACGAGTCGCGTGTGTCAGACGCCAGTCACCCGTTAGGCATGCTGATGCGTGTGAGTAATGGTGGGAGTCCCGTAGTAAACGCAACACTCCAGCTGGCGTTGGTGGGCCGGCGAAACAGAGCCAGGAAAGGGCAGGCGAGATGGCGGATTTTTCTCTCGGCAGCCGGATAATGCAAGTGCCGGCAAGTGTCGTTGTCTTCGGCTGCTAAGAAGTGGGACCGGGTGACGGTTCACCGTATCGTGCGTGTCGTGACTAGTGGGGATGTAAGAATACCAAAAAAGTATTCGACTCCGAGAAAGTACCGCTACTTTCTCCACTAGGTTAATGATCACGAAACGTGAGGGACGTGGGTCCTTTGGCCAGCTAGCTTGAAATTATACCGTTTGGCATTATAAGTGGCGAATTACAAAAGGCTTAGGGGTGCTTGACATGCCATAGCTTCGAGGTAATAAGGGTGTTCATCCATGCCAGTTCCATATTAATTATAGGTAGTTGCAGATCACTCATAAAAGAACACAATTTTCCACCCGTTGTTGACGAGCACCGAGTTGCCCAAAGGTATAAATGCAACACGCATGGATAGACAAGCTCAGAAAAATAGTGAAATGCCCGAATTGGGCTAATGAGGTTCAAGCACGTTTTAAATGTTTCGAGCTTGGTGACATATTCCCGATGTCCCTCCGCCCTCTGCACAAAACACATTTCCCTGCCAGTAAATCCCATGTGCGTTATCCATTCCTAAAATTTCCGATTCTGCAACGGGGTAAGCAGAATCGAACAAAGCTCGATACTGCAAAGCACACGACCATTTGAAGCTCGTCCAAAAGTTCCCATGGTCAATCGGCAACCAAATGATTACCTGTTCATGCATGAACAGTTGGAGCAGACTCCAGGTGAGCGCGTCGAGCCTCCACACATGATTAACTCCAATAACCGTTTTGTGCGACGCGCCGCAACTGTAGCACGGCTGTAACGCTGCTGTAGCACGGCTATAGCGCTGCTGTGGCGCGACTGTAGCGCGGCTGTGGAGCGGCTGTAGAGCGGCTGTAGTGCGGCTGTAGCGCGGCTGTAGCGCGACTGTAGCGCGGCTGTAGCGCGGCTGTGGAGCGGCTGTAGAGCGGCTGTAGCGCGGCTGTAGCGCGACTGTAGCGCGGCTGTAGCGCGGCTGTGGAGCGACTGTAGAGTGGCTGTAGTGCGGCTGTAGCGCGGCTGTAGCGCGGCTGTAGCGTGGCTGTAGCGCGGCTGTAGAGCGGCTGTAGCGCGACTGTAGCGCGGCTGTAGCGTGACTGCAGTGCGGCTGTAGCGCGGCTGTGGAGTGGCTGTAGAGCGGCTGTAGCGCGGCTGTAGCGCGGCTGTAGCGTGGCTGCAGAGTGGCTGTAGCACGGCTGTAGCGCGGCTGTAGAGCGGCTGTAGCGCGGCTGTAGCGCGGCTGTAGCGCGGCTGTAGCGCGGCTGTAGCGCGACTGTAGCGCGGCTGTAGCGCGGCTGCAGCGCGACTGCAGAGCAGCTGTAGCGTGACTGCGGCGCGGCTGTAGCGCGGCTGTAGCGCGGCTGTGGAGCGACTGTAGAGTGGCTGTAGTGCGGCTGTAGCGCGGCTGTAGCGCGGCTGTAGCGTGGCTGTAGCGCGGCTGTAGCGCGGCTGCAGCGCGGCTGCGGCGTGGCTATAGCGCGGCTGCCCGACAATCTGCCAGACCATCTCCGCTGCAACTCGGCACGCAACTCAGTGACGATCGGTGATCACCGCCGATACCGACCAGTTTGCGGCGCCGTGTTCAGCTCCAGCTCAGCTGGCTCCCGTGGTTGTCTCAGTGCACGGGGCGCTTTTTCCTTCGGATTTTCGTGTTATGCAGGTGCGTAGTGTGTGCGTCATGTATGCAGGTTCGGTCCAAAGGCAGGGGACGAGTGGTCTAGGGGTAAGATGCTCGTCTCACAATCGAAAGATTGTGGGTTCGAGTCTCACCTGTCGGTACTCTTCGCCCGCGACCAATCGGCGTGGAGATTGGCGACGCTATATGACTCAACGGTCGACGTGTCGTAAAACCAATAACCAACCATCGGTCCAGAGGCTGACCAGGAACTATGGTGAGTATGGGCACATTTCCTCGGAGGGCGCCTTCGGCGGAAGCATTCGCTGAGCGGTGGGAGTGCATGCACTGGAGCATATTGAAGTGCGCTTTTGCCTCTCAAGGTGGTCCATCTTCCTCTAAAAGGGGGCACTTTGGCCGGAAAAAAAAATCCGTTCAGCGGGGAGGCGAGACGAATCAAGCCATTTTGAAGGGGTGTCTTTCCGGCCGGAGGGACGCCACACTTCCATGGGTGGGAAGGGTGCATGCTTAGTGCGTCCTCTGTATCCTCCGTCCTCCGTGCTAACCCCCCCCTCTGCATCCGGCCCTGGTTCGGTCGGATGTGGCGAACTGCCGGAATGATCGGACATGGTGTGACTGCCAAGTCATCTAACGGCCTTTGTATCGCAGATCCGTCTTCGCCAGGAGTATGGTGACGCACGGTGTTCGCGTGGTCACGGGAGCCAGCCACCACGGCGCGCCAGGACATGCCACAACCGGCACACAGACGCGATGACACGGAGCCTCGGCGGCAGCAGAGCCGCATCTGCTGGCATGTCCGCCGGTCAGCGTGCATCAGCTACTATAGTCGGGGAGTGGTGCTGGTGCGGCGCCGACCAGCGCTGACCCGGCCAGCGTGCATCGGCTACTATAGTCGGGGAGTGGTGCTGGTGTGGCGCCGACCAGCTCTGACCCGGCCAGCGCCGACCCGGCCAGCGCTGACCCGACCAGCGCTGACCCGGCCAGCGTGCACCAACACCAGTCGGGGAGTGCTGGTGGCGCGAGGGAGGCGCCCGGCCCCACCAAGGTCGCCCGGTCGGCAGGACCGCTCGGCGCCGACCCGGTCGGTCCGGGCCAGCACGGTCCGGAGGCCGGGCCGAGACGCGGCCCCGCCCCGCGGTGCTGAGTGAGTCAGGCCGGCGGCTGACCTGCACCAGACCAGCTCGCGTGCACACTGAGCACGTGATCACCGTCCCATCCGGCGCCGGGACCGCCGCGGCCCGAACGAGGCACGGGCATGCTTCAGGGAAGCGTCCCCTCCCCCACCCCCACCCCAGCGCAGCTTCTGACCGGGACGTAGACCATCGTGGAGGATAATTGCGACAGGTTGTACCGTCGGCTTTGGCATTGGGCAACCTCATCATTGATTTAACGGGGTAATAAACTACCAAATGGTGGAACAAATCACGGACGGCTGAACCTTGCGCCCGCCTACTGCCGAGGCAGAGAGCAATCTTACTTACTGAGACGGCCGTGCAGCCTGCGCCGAGGTAGGCTCAGCCTCCTCTCTGGTCCAGCCATGTCAGACGACTCAGACTCCTCTGTGGTCGCGCTGGGCCAGGTGACTCAGTTCCCTCTGTGGTCGCGCTGGGTCAGGTGACTGCCCTCGTGGTCGGCTGGTCAGGTGACTCAGCTCCTCTGTGGTCGCGCTGGGTCAGGTGATTCAGTCCTCTGTGGTCGCGCTGGGCCAGGTGACTCAGCTCCCTCTGTGGTCGCGCTGGGTCAGGTGACTCAGCTCCCTCTGTGGTCGCGCTGGGTCAGGTGACTCAGCTGCCTCTGTGGTCGCGCTAGGTCAGGAGACTCAGCTGCCTGTAATCAGGATGCTCGCTTCCAGCCACATGAACATTTGTCGGCGATATTGTGCTCACTGTGAAGCAATTACTTTCTGCAGCCCAGGCTTCACCGATCGGAATGTTTATCGCTGTGGATTGCCGACTGCTCGCTAATCTTTCGAACAAAGCCGGCGAGTGGCCTGAAATGAAGTCACGAGAGCCAGTGCAGGTGCGAAACGTCCGATGCCCTTACCTGGATGTGCATAATAAAGTAGGTAGCTCAAGTGTAGACGAGCGTCATCGTCAGGCTTCTGGTTTGGCCGATGCAGGCCGATGCATTGCCAGGCTTCTGGTTTGGCCGATGCAGGCCGATGCATTGTCAGGCTTCTGGTTTGACCGATGCGGTGGACATCAGTGTCGTTCTTCCGTTACGCTTCAAGCACAATGTAGCTGCGGACATTGGGTGAACAGAACAAAACACGTGTACTTGGAAACATCCAGACGCTTATAATTATAATTAGTTTATGAGTTCAGGCAGGATGGCGAAATTTGCGTCAGTCGACGGATAAGTAAATGCACTTATCGCCCAATGTGATGCTTTGTTGAACAAGGCAATGCAACGGGAGAAGATTGGTCAAATGTTCACCAATTCTCAGGTCAATTTTGAATAATGATCTTCCGCGGTAAAGTGACGGTCCAAGGAAATTGGGCAGGATGGTCAGAGATGGTCAGATTTACATCAATCGACAGGTAACTGTCAAGTAATGAACTGCTAAGTACCAAAGTGAACCAAAGTACCGAGTTATCAATGTGAACCAAAGTACAAAAGTAAATCGAAGTACCAAAGTACCAAAATGAACCGAAGTACCAAAGTATCAAAGTGTACACAAGTACCAAAGTGAATCAGGGCACCAAAGTGAGCCAAAGTACTAATCAAAGTTTATAAAGTGGTAGCAAAAGATTGCCAAAGTGCCAAAGTGAAGCTTACCATACACACAGAGCAGCAGTGACACGTGCGCTATCCACGAGAGAGAGAGAGAGAGAGAGAGAGAGAGAGAGAGAGAGAGAGAGAGAGAGAGAGAGAGAGAGAGAGAGAGAGAGAGAGAGAGAGAGAGAGAGAGAGAGAGAGAGAGAGAGAGAGAGAGAGAGAGAGAGAGAGAGAGAGAGAGAGAGAGAGAGATAAGAGCACAGGTCACCGCTTCATCGATCGGCAGCACTTCAGCCCGGTGATGCGTCATGATAGCGGTGCAGAGCGAGCAACCAGTGCACATGAAGAGTGCATGGTGAATTAAACTCTTTTGCTGTACTCCCATCATCCGCACGTCCGTGCACACGATGAGTCGGGCCATGTTTGTATTGCCGGCCGCTCCCGGCCGCTCCCAGCCGCTCCCAGGTGGCCCAGGTCACCTCAGCCGCAAGCGATACAATCGAGACGGGTCGGGCGCAGGGGCGCGCTCAGCAAACCCACACTGGGCTCACACTCTCCCCTCCCAATATAAAACCGAAAGTTGAATCATGTTCACATTATTATTTCGGAAAGCAAACGAACATATTCCTTCAAATAACGAAACATTCGCACGCGAACAAAGCTCTTCGAAAGCATCACACACACCATACGTATCGTGGCACAACTGGTTTCGAGTACTTTACATGCGTGTGACGGGCAACCCCCGCTCGTGGATCTAAACAATCAACATGCCTCCTACCCACACACCTAGCTGACGTATGGGGGTGGGGGCACGGATCACATCTTGCGTGACACACCAATCCGGTAATAAAAGTTCATCATCCGAACACGATCACCCACCTTCAAATCTGGCCCCTATGCTCTATGTCTTAAGTTGTGTAAGGAGGCTGTGGTGCGCCTGCCTCCGCCCGTGCCCGGCGGTGCGCGGCGTGATGACCGGGCTCATGCACCGGGAGCAGCAGCGGCGTGGGCGGGGCCGGCGGTGCGGCGAGCGCCACGTGTTGTGCGCGCGTGCTGCTGCTGAGTGTGCCTCTGCGGCGGCGTGCCCAGGGCCATGCGGTGGTGACCTCGGTCGCCTTGGCGGAGGAGTTGTGCCCGGGACGCGATGGCGCGGGGTTGTGAGTGCGGCGCGCTACCCAGCAGTGCCCGGGCCGAATACCGATGGAGATTGTGCCTCAAATACAGGAACTGAAGCCAGGAGATTTGGGTTCGCGAGCGAGCAGTGACACGTAGCCTACACTACGGAGCCTACACTACGGAGCCTACACTACGGAGCCTACCCACGGAGCCTGCGCTGGTGACAGCGGTGGGATTCTGTCCGTTACTATCCCGCGGAGATGTGGATGGGCTCGTGAAGCTGCTTCATTCATCGCAAGTGGAGAACGTGAGTGGCTGCTGCTGACGGCGGGCTCCGGGCTGCACCTCTGGTCTCGGTCGACCGTGGCCGTGCTCGTCCCGACCTGGTGGCTACCGTCGACCACTGCTGGCGTTGCTCTGTCTGGGCTGCCGCCAGTCTCCTGCGTGGGTCCCTGCTGCGGCCGAGGTTCCTGCTGTTCCTGGTGGGGAGCGAGCACTGGATTGCGGCTGCTGGGAGCACGGACAATGGTGCTGCCGCGGCGCTCAAGAGCGAGCTACCGTTCCCCGTCCTAGCGCAGTGCCGTGCTGGTGGGAACACGCGGCTGCGCTGGTTCCGGTGGCCTCCAGCCTGGCGACTGGTGCTGTGCAGTAAGCTGAGCTGCAGCTTCTTCGACTTCCCTGCGCCGCTCTGCAGAGTTGGCGAGTAGTGGGTCCGACTGCAGCTAGCGGCACCGGGTGCGCTACGCTCTGACTGGCTGGCGGATGTCTGCTGGAGACGGCCGACCGCTGGACGCAGGCCAGACCGAGGTGGACTCTGGTCAGGCTCTGGTCTGGTTCATCGGATGTTCCAGCTTCCTCGTTAAGGTAAGTTCTGCACTTTTCATCGCTTGCTGTGCCTGTGCTCTAAGTTGTGTCACAATTTTGTTTTGCGTACTTTATTTGTCGTTATAATGGAGTCTAAGGAAAATTTGCAGTCTCGTGTCCGGCCTGGGGTGTTGTCGATGTCGGCACCTAAATTTTCTGGAGGGTTCTTTCGGCAGATGTGTTGGCTGATCTAGACATTTACTATACTTTACACAATTTCGATGATGACATCAGGGCTCGTTTCTTTCCCCTGTGCTTGTCCGGGGTGGCACGGGACGCGTATGATTCGCTCCCAGCAGAAAAGCGGTCGACTTGGGGCCTGGCTGTCGCGGAGCTGCGAGAACTGTTTGAGCGGCCATGCGCGCTGGACGCGCACGCTCAACTAAAGCGATTACGTTTCGAGCCTAGTGAGCCTCGAGGTATTTCTGATCGGATTAAAAAAGTTAGTGCGACAGGCATATCCCGGCAGTGCCTGTGCCGATGTGGTTTATTTCAACTCATTTTTGGGGACTCTACCAGAGTGGTGCCAAGCCGAGTTGATCGCTAGCGGCGTGGATAATTTTGCGGACGCCAGGGTCAAAACCCGTAACATGATGCGTGCTGATCACATCCGTGGTCGGGTGAGTGGTCCCTCAGTAAGGCAGGTTGAGACCCCAGAGATAGCTCTCCTGACCCAGATTCTTGACCGAATAGAGCAACTGGAACAGCGGGTTCAGTCGGCCGGCGTCGAGACGTCCCGTGATGGCCATCGCCCTGGGTGGCGCGCAGATCCGCGGCCGCCGCGTTTGAGCCGTGCGATTGATGGGGCGGTCGGGCCGGTGAACGCCTCTGGCTCTGCCAGGTGGTGCGGCGGAAAGGCGTACCCGCAGTGCGATGCCCGATCGTGTTTGCTACGCGTGTGGTGGTCGCAATCATCTGGTGGCTCATTGCCAGCACCGTAATAGTGTGTTTCTCCTGCAACCAGCGTGGACACATCTCACCAGTGTACCTACCAGGGAAACTGGCTTCGGGTCCTGCCTCGAGGGTACGGGGGCACGGACCCAGCCAACGGAGATCTGTCTCAGTAACTAATAAGCATGAAAGTCTAAAGTGTTCTGCTGTCTGAGCAGCTGACGTTCCCTGCTGTGTTGGGCGGCCTGGCGTGTACTTGTTTGCCCGACACCGGGTCCATGCTAAATGTAATACATCGAGACATTTTTGATCATCTATCCGGCATAAGGTTGCAAAAGTTCAGTGCAAGCCAAAACTGTCTCCCAGTCTGAATTGACCATCATTGGCTGCATTTATGTTTCTCTCGAATTAGCTGGACAAAAAGGGTGGTGCTTTTCTATGTCTCGCCTGTTATAGACATTCAGTGCTTGTTGGGCTTGGATTTCTTGAGGGCAGTCCCTTGCGTAATTGACTTGGCAAGGAGGCGTCTGGTGCTGACACCTAGTGAGCAAGTTCGCACGATGTCTGCCGAGGTCGCGTCCGTCGGTCACGTCGTCGTGGGTCATGATTGGTCCATAGCTCCGGGTACGGAACAAATTTGTTCTGGTTTCGCTCACCATTGCACCTACAATGGTACCGCGCTTACCGAGCCAACACTGGAAATTCTGGGCATCGAGGTGGTTCGATGTGTTGCTGAAGTTAAAAATAATCTTTTGCCGGTAATGGTTCGAAATGTCGGCGCAGACTCGATCACCATTCCCAAACATAGCTTGGTAACCTTGGGGTGAGTTTTTCGGAAGAGCTACCGACTGGCTCACATGGTATAAAACTGCCTGTCGAGATTGCAAAGTTGGTTAACCTGGAGGGGGCGAGTATTGTTGAAGAACAGTAGACACTGCTCTCCGTGCTAAAAAAAAGCACCAATCCATGTTCAACGGCCACATTGGGGTCACCAGTCTAGTCTCCCATTCGATTGACACTGGCGATCGTGGCCCGGTGCGACAGAGCACTCGCCGTACTCCTCCACACCTCTGTGATCAGGTAAAGTCGCAGGTCCAGGAAATGGTGGATCAAGGGATTTTGGAAGAATCAGACGGCACCTGGCCGTCGCCAATTTATCTGGAACGCAAGAAATCTGGGGAACCTCGTATTTGTGCTGATATGCGTCGGCTAAACTCCATTTCTAGATTACCGGCTTTTCCCATTCCAAGGATAGGCTACTCGTTAGAGGTACTTGCATGGTCATCTTTGTTCTGTACTCTCGATCTATTCAAAGCCTATTTGCAGATTACTGTTGATTCAGCTGACCGAGAGAAAACCACAATAATCACTCCATTCGGTAATTGGCGGTACAAGCGAATGTGTTTCGGCCTGAATTCGGCACCGTTCACATGTGCCAAGCTGTTGAATATCGTTCTGGGACCGCCAGGAAAAGATATTTGTGTGCACTATTTTCACATTATTGTACATGGCAAGGATTTTTATACCGTGTTAAAGAACTTTGACAGTCTTGCTGCGGTTGAGAGCCGCTGGACTGACATTAAACATAGCAAAATGTCGGTTCTTCCAAAACAAGGCGAATTTTATCGGCTACGTGGTGTACGAAGCAGGTCTATCCACGGACCCAGAAAAGGTCAGGAAGGTGCGCCAGTGGCCACAGCCATGCACCGCCAAAGAGATGTGTAGCTTCTTGGGCTTGGCAGCTTAGTTTCGCCGATTTATTAAGATTTTTTCCCAGATTTCCTCGCCTCTTTTCGACTTCGCCAGAAAGGGTTTGGTTTGAATGGTCGGCTGTGGCTGCAAATTTATTTGATAAGGTAAAACGAGCGCTAGTGGACGCGCCAGTCATGGCCCTGCCTCGTTTTCAATCGTACGCTGGCTTGTTCACTTTGGAGTGTGACGCAAGTAACCAGGGGATAGGAGCGGTATTGCTCCAAGAACAAAATGGGCAGGAGAAGGTGATTGCTTATGGGAGCCACAGGCTGACAAAGTCCCAGAAAAATTGTTCGGTCACAAAACGAGAGCTCTTGCCTTGTGTATTGTTCGTCCAGGAATATTCCCATTTTCTTGTGGGCAAGCACTTTCGACTACGCACGGACCATGGTAGTTTGCAATATGGCTGCTAAACTTAAAAAATCCCACTGGCATGCTGGCCAGTTGGTTCGGTATTTTAGGTAATTTGGATTTTGAGATTCTTTATCGCCCTGGAGCTCAGCACTCCGTGGCTGAAGCTCTCAGTCGCAGACCAGCCGACACAACGGATGTTGCATGCCAGACGGACAGTGGTGCGAGCTGCAACAGGATTGCTGTCGCTGACTGGCCATTAAGCTACATCCAGTCCGAGCAGGCAAGTGACCCTATCATCGCCGAGGTATCTCGCCTGCTTGCGGAGGGAGTGCGTCCCGTGCGGCGCACAGTTTCCCCACGGTTACGACCTCGGCTGCGACACTGGACTCGCTTGAAACTCACCAAGGGTGCTCTGTTCTGCGTGTTCTGCGCGCGTCATGCGCGCGTGCCCGAAGAGTTGCAAGTGGTTGTACCCCAGAGCCTAAGGGCAGGTGTACTAACGTCACCACATAGCGGCCCATCTGGTGGACATTTTGGCGCATACAAAACTTCAAGCTCTGATCCGTCCTATATATTTTTGGCCGACAGTGGCCGCTGATGTCGATGGGTTTTGCGAAGAATGTGACAGATGTGACGCGCGTAACAGTCCGATTCCGGCACCTAGGGAGTCGATGGGCGAGTTGTACGCTTCTGAACCTTGGGAGGTTGTCTATTGACTTTATGACCGACTTGCCTCTTTCCAGTTGTGGTAACAAACACTTGTTCGTCTGTTGTGATCACTTTACGAGGTGGGTAGAAGTTTTTCCATTACGAGACATGCGGGCAAGCACAGTGGCTTCTACTCTGACTCATGAGCTATCTTCTCGCTTTGGCTGCCCCAAGCGGCTACATTCGGATTTCGCAGCTAACTTTAAGAGTCGGCTTCTCGCAGAACTTTGCCGCATAATAGGCGTAAAAAAGACGAACACTAGTTTTCACCCTCAAGGAAATAGTAAATGCGAAAGAGTAAATCGCACTATTTTGGGTATGCTGTCAAAATAACCTCGTCAAAATCAGTGAGTGGGACGAGCACTTACCACTACTAATGTTGGGGTATCGCTGTCGGATTCACAAGTCATTGGGCTACAGTCCCTTCTATTTGATGTTCGGTCGCCAGGCACGGCTGCCGGTCGACGAGGAAATTGATGCGCCGCAAGCCTTGAAGTCGAGCAGTGTGTCATCATATATTGATAGTCTCTGCAGAGGTCTGTGTCAGGCCTACCGAGAGGCAATACACGTGTCCTATGCGAGCCACGTGAGAAATCGGAGACTTTACGAAACGAAGCTTAACAGCTTTAGCTACCAACCAGGGGACCAGGTAATGTTGTATCGTAACGTAGTGAAGCGAGGCGAGTACCATAAATTCGTACGACCGTGGAAATCTGCGACTATTATAGCTAAGCAGGGAGAGTTTAATTACAGGGTTAGACTGGAAGACTGGAAAGTGTTGTTGGTACATCACAACAGGCTGAAGCCGCGCCAGTCATCCAGTCTCAATGACTCCACCACTCCTCGTGTATCTCAACGTAGCACGGAGCCCCGCTCCATCACTTCCGACTCTACCGCGTCCACTCTCCCTGACCCGGTACCCCAGTGCGCGCCTAGGCCAGCCGAGCGGCGAGCCGGCCCGCGACCGTCGCCGCGGGCGCTGGCGCCGCGGCACGCGAGGCGCCCTGCCGGAACCCCGATGTGTGACGTCCAACCAGCCAGGATGGACATAACAGACTACATCGAGCCAGAAGTTTTGTTTTCGTTTACTACATTGCCGCCTATTTGTGTTGGGCGGGGGAGGAGATAGCCGTGTTGGAACCACATTGTATTCCCAGTCCACTTCCGCGGAGGTCTAGCAGGGTTAAAAATCCTCCGGATCGGTTCGGATATAGTTAGCGGGTAGTGTATTCATGCCGGTCAGGGTGGATGGTACCGTCAACGTGATTGTAGGTTGGGGGCGAGCCGAAGCTGGTGGGAGATCTTTGACAAACTATGCACGTTATCACTGACGAGTTTATGCCGATGAGCCCGTGACATTGTAGTTGGAGTCCGACAGGGCCCGCTGTGTCTTCGACTGCAGTGTGGCGCTTAACAAATTTAAAATGTTTTCACAGCTCGAGCAGCTCGGACGGCCAGTGTCGAGTAGGCGCTGGTACACAGTCCAGTACTAATGGCGTGAGTGTGCCAAAACCCGGTCACTAATAAACGTATTCTGGTTCCCAGGGACTGCCGGACGAGGGCGCCCGGCCAACGAAAGGGGGGGGCGGGGGGAGGAGTGTAAGGGGGCTGTGGCGCGCCTACCTCCGCCCGTGCCCGGCGGTGCGCGGCGTGATGACCGGGCTCACGCACGGGGAACAGCAGCGACGTGGGCGGGGCCAGCGGTGCGACGGGCGCCACGTGTTGTGCGCGCGTGCTGCTGCTGAGTGTCTCTGTGGTGGCGCGCCCTGGGCCATGCGGTGGTGACCTCGGGTCGCCTTGGCGGAGGAGCCGGGGTCGGGCCCGGGACGCGATGGCGCGGGGTTGTGGGTGCGGCGCGCTATCCGGCAGTGACCGGGCCGAATACCGAGGGAGATTGTGCCGCAAGTACAGGAACTGACGCCAGGAGACTTGGGTTCGCAAGCGAGCAGTGACACGTAGCCTACACTACGTAGCCTACACTACGTAGCCTACTCTACGGAGCCTACACTACGGAGCCTACACTACGGAGCCTGCCCACGGAGCCTGCCCACGGAGCCTACCCACGGAGCCTACCCACGGAGCCTACCCACGGAGCCTACTCTACGGAGCCTACCCACGGAGCCTACCCACGGAGCCTACCCACGGAGCCTACACTACGGAGCCTACACTACGGAGCCTACCCACGGAGCCTACCCCGGAGCCTCCACGGAGCCTACCCACGGAGCCTACCCACGGAGCCTACCCACGGAGCCTACCCACGGAGCCTACCCACGGAGCCTACCCACGGAGCCTACCCACGGAGCCTACTCTACGGAGCCTACACTACGGAGCCTGCCCACGGAGCCTACACTACGGAGCCTGCCCACGGAGCCTACACTACGGAGCCTGCCCACGGAGCCTACACTACGGAGCCTGCCCACGGAGCCTACACTACGGAGCCTACCCACGGAGCCTACCCACGGAGCCTACCCACGGAGCCTACCCACGGAGCCTACCCACGGAGCCTACACTACGGAGCCTACCCACGGAGCCTACCCACGGAGCCTACCCACGGAGCCTACAGTTGTATATGATCGCTGTTGAGCCTCCTGGTACCGACACAGCGCTCCATGTAACTAGACCAGAAATAGGGGAGTTGAGCCTCCTGGTACCGACACAGCGCTCCATGTAACTAGACCAGAAATAGGGGGTTCATGTGCCTCATGACAAGCATAATATACGGAGACCATCCGTGCGATGAGCTTACTGCATTGTTCAGTGAGAAACTGCCAGGAAAGTGCTGTTCCTAGTCGGCGCCGTAGCTGTCCGAAAGGGCACGCAGCTTTCGTTTTAGGTCTCTGTGGCACCTTTCAACTTTACCAGCGGCTTCATGGTGATGACCAACGGCGTGTCTGACGCTAACATTCCAGAACTTACACAAGTATAAAACTTTTCGACTGTTCAAATTAGCGCCTAAATCCGTTTCAATGTACCGAGGTGGACCATACGTCAGAAACTGCTATGCCAGCGCATCAGTAATGCCTTCAGCTGTGCCTGACGCCAAAAGGTGATAGGCGAGGCAACCGGTAAACTTGTCTACACAGGTGAAGACCTGCGGCCAGACATGCAATTGTTCGGCATTATATACATATCTAGTTATACATATCATACATACGATATGCATATCTAGTTATACATATTATACATATACATATCTAGTTATATATATATATGCACTATATCCATAGCTAGATCCTCGCCCGAGCCAGTTTGAGGCTGCCGTAGCAAAGGCGGTGCCGGTGTCCCATGTCATTCCTGTACCTACGCTGCACCACTGCAGTGTCTACGTAGTTATTGCAGTCGCGATTTAAGCCCGAATACCAAATATGGCGACAGTTTTTCATGCAGCTTCTCGTGACCACAATGTCCGTGGTGCGACACATCGTGGTATTGATGCACAATTTCGAACAGTTTGGCATGTAGTCGAACGATTTTTTAATCCACATGTTCCCCGTCATGATAACATAATATTCCGTTTTGCATGCTAAATTTGTCTGCAGGCTCTTTTCAAATTTGGAGGACAAACTTTTGGCCAATTATGATACCTCGGGCGATACACAAGAGCACGGCAAGCTTTGTCCTGCTTCTGATACCAGATGATCTCATCTGTACTGAGTGATATGTGGGCCAGAATATCGTTTATCACGAGATTGACATCTGCACTATGCACCTCTCTTTCTTCGTACTGAGCTTCCCTCTTGCTAACAGATTGAACATTCTCTGTTGGTCCACACTCCGACATTCGGGAGATCATCGCATGCTGCATTGCAGCGGCGATGTAGCGATCTCAAACTGACTGACGTACGAACGCGATGTAAAAATTCGAGGATCGACGTCATCTTTGCTCTTCAAAATTTGCAATGCGCTCTTGCAGTCACATACCCGTGTGAACTCTTTTCCAGCAAAATATTTGTAGAGCTTTTCAGCCCTGTAATAAAACTGAAGTTATATTTCATATGCGCCATTTGGATTGAAATTTACTGTATTTACTCTCGTCGAAGGCAATGACTAGAACAACGGGCGAATTCCAGCTACGGGGTTCGCCGACAGCGATCAAGCCGCTCGCTTGTATTTTTGTATAGTTTTTCTTTCAGTCGTTTATATTTCGTCCACAGCACTTCGTATGGTTTGGAAGACAGGTTTTTCCATGTTTTAAACTCCAGATTCACCTCGCCGCTCTAAAAACACCCAATATCGGCGTGACCGGTAGAAAATACGTCCAGGAATGTCCGCAAAACTGATGCACTTTATCACGGCCGCGGCCATTGAGCTCATTTCCAAGCTTAAAATTGGACAAAATTTAATCTGAGTGCAGGGCAAATCACGGCATCATCACCAGATACGCCATTAGTATCAGGGACATGCCTGTCGCTCAGTGAAATTTGCTGTTACTGTTGCGCTTTCGGCAGACCGCACATAACCAATCAATCATGTCCCGCCTGCGGGGAGTCACAAAACATTGGGAACGATTTATCGCTAATGGTGGCATTTCGTGAGACGCATATGGTTTGAACAAAGCATCAATGATCTCGATGTCATGTGATGTCTGTCCCGTGAATATGTAGTATCAGTAGATAAATCACGGCCAGTTTCAACACCGAAAAGACACCGACCTGGGCGGAATCCCCGATGGTTTTCGCAGCCTCAGCATTGCCTGCTCAGTGACATCGAAACAATCTAACATTGCCCGATGAGCGTATTGGAAATCCCAACCAAAATTGCAACCATGGATGAGGCCATCTGCCATAGTGAACTCAAAATACACGTCCCCACTCCCTTGAGCCGTAACAATGTGCACGGACAGGTTATGCTTACCAAGAGCTCTCAAATTGTGCCCAGACGCTGATATCGAAGAGCATACAGTTCTGAGCTCCGCCTGAGGAGCATTTTTTTGCGATACTTTGCTGTTCATTGAGCTATTCTGGATACTGGATTGAGCAAACAATCGCTCGTCACATAACCACTTAAAGAAGCTCTGGTATGTACCCGGTAGCGGCCTCAACACCACCTTGTGAATCCGACTGCCTGTTCGTTTGGGCACCGCCGTTTAATGTGGTCGAAACCCGAGCAATACCAACATCGGACCGTACCTGGCCGTCGCCTGGATGACTAGTCCCTACCAAGATGCGATTTTGGCGCCGGCTGTCCGATCGGTAGATCACCGGGTCTATAGCGGTGCGGCAGGTCATCAGCTGGGTCACTCCGCTACCCACCGCCAGGTGTCAGCCGGCGACGGCCGCCCTCAGCCGGACCAGTATTGCGAGATGAGCCGCGCCACCTGCCGCCGCCAGGTGTCATCAGCTGGGTCACTCCGCTACCCACCGCCAGGTGTCAGCCGGCGACTGCCGCCCTCAGCCGGACCAGTATTGCGAGATGAGCCGCGCCACCTGCCGCCGCCAGGTGTCATCAGCTGGGTCACTCCGCTACCCACCGCCAGGTGTCAGCCGGCGACTGCCGCCCTCAGCCGGACCAGTATTGCGAGATGAGCCGCGCCACCTGCCGCCGCCAGGTGTCATCAGCTGGGTCACTCCGCTACCCACCGCCAGGTGTCAGCCGGCGACTGCCGCCATCAGCCGGACCAGTATTGCGAGATGAGCCGCGCCACCTGCCGCCGCCAGGTGTCATCAGCTGGGTCACTCCGCTACCCACCGCCAGGTGTCAGCCGGCGACTGCCGCCCTCAGCCGGACCAGTATTGCGAGATGAGCCGCGCCACCTGCCGCCGCCAGGTGTCATCAGCTGGGTCACTCCGCTACCCACCGCCAGGTGTCAGCCAGCGACGGCCGCCCTCAGCCGGACCAGTATTGCGAGATGAGTCGCGCCACCTGCCGCCGCCAGGTGTCATCAGCTGGGTCACTCCGCTACCCACCGCCAGGTGTCAGCCGGCGACGGCCGCCCTCAGCCGGACCAGTATTGCGAGATGAGTCGCGCCACCTGCCGCCGCCAGGTGTCATCAGCTGGGTCACTCCGCTACCCACCGCCAGGTGTCAGCCGGCGACGGCCGCCCTCAGCCGGACCAGTATTGCGAGATGAGTCGCGCCACCTGCCGCCGCCAGCCGGCAAGGCAATCCTTGGTGACGACGATCCAGTGGCGACGCAGAGCGGCCGCGGTGTCTGGAACCAGCATCAGTCGCGTCTCATGAACGGCTGCGGCGCCTGGCCGCCGCACCGGCCCCATCTCAAGCCGGTGGAGCTGTGCTGGATGCATCCCAAGCCGTCTGCGGCGCATTGGCCGCGCTCCACCGCCGGCAGCCACCGTCCGACGCCCACCTGGGAGAGCGATCCACCCGCCAGCGATGTGGGGAGTCGGCGAGGCCGGACGAGCAGGAAGTGCTAGATAGGCTCGAACGTCCACCAGAAGTCCATGCAGTGGTATCGTCTTCTTGTGTCGGAGTTTCGAGGCTGCTCCATCGGATGCGACACGTGACAATCGCATTGTTTGTGCATGTCGACTGCACGTCCTCCTCATGTCGACTGCACGTCCTCCTCTGGAACAAGCGCCGTCACACGGCCCTCGAATGTCGTGGCCTTTGGCCGAGACAAGGGAGTGTGTTTGTCTTCAGCTGAGGACCCGACAAATAAGTGACGATACAGAGCAGCATTGTACGCCGGTGTGCATATTTCATTGATCAGACCGTCCTCAGTGGACTCTGGACACGCTTTGCGCACGAGCTGCTTCACTCGAAAAGGATACTCAGCAACCGTAGCGGAACCTTTGCCGAGTTAGGCAGGGGTTTGCGTCGCCTGTTTTGTCGTTTCCGAGCTACCACAGGAGTGGGTAATTGGCTCAGACTTGACAATGACTGAAGTCAAGGACCCGCGCGAGTCTTCGGCGATGTTAATTTACGTCCAGAGCGGTGCCGCGATACTCGCCTGCAACGTCCGTGAAGTTGGCAGCAGTTCGATATTACGTCCGTGAAGTTGGCAGCAGTTCGATATTACGTCCGTGAAGTTGGCAGCAGTTCGATATTCACATTCAGCAGAAATCGACGACCCCTTCGATTTCGCCCAAATTCGGTAAGACGGTAGTACCAAGGTCCCTGACCCACCATGCAGACGCATTTCACGGGGCATCGATTGGTTTGACCTCCAGGGGTCAACATAGGTCAAACATACAATAATGCGAGAATATCTAAGTTATATAGCTCATTCGATCCGCACCGACACGCTGATTCCGAAACTGCTCTCATTTACCGCGTAGCACAACCAGTTAATGCGTTATAACCAATTCGGTAATTTTGTTTCCCACAGTATTGCTTCCCGCACATTCCCATGCATTATTAACATTCCCACTCAGGGAATGTGTATGCAATACACATAGTCTTAACGCCAACAACAGGGGCAGTCCAGCGATGGCATTAGAATCGTTGACGTCCGATTAATTCCGGAGATATATCAAAATAAGTTCCGATAAAATCTGTTTTGGACCCAATGGTTAATTTCCCATAGTGTTTAGCATGGGACCGTGCGGGACTGGAAATCGCGACCCCTTCGATTTTTGTTTAAATCGCCACAAACGTATGAAAGAACAAAACACGTCGACAACTCACGTCGTTTCCCTGGGCATCGTAGGATGTGGCCTCCAGAGGTCAACGAGTTCCAGTTCGATATTCGTCTTTGACCTATATGTGAGGATGGAGCATGTGACTGTCATCAGTTGGCATGCTCAAGTCATAATGGAAGAAAGAAAATCAATAACGCTTCAAATCTGAAGCGAAATTTCAACGGTCAAGGAGCCATGTACCCTTGTCAGGTCAGAGGTCGTGTCAGGTCAAGCCGTTCACATGATTCAATGTGTAGAAAAGACACATGGTTGTAACGCCAATGAAATGGGCAGTCCAACGGTGGCATTAGAATCATTGACGTCGGATTAATTCCGGAGATATATCAAGGTATGTTCCGATAAAATCAGTTTTGGACCTAATGGTTAATTTCCTATAGGGTTTAGCATGGGACCCGACGGGACTGGAAATCGCGACCCCTTCAAATTCTTTTAAAATCGCCACAAGCGTATGCGATGCCAAAACACGTCGACAACTCACGCCGTTTCCCGGGGCATCGAAAGATGTGACCTACAGAGGTCAACTAGTTCCAGTTCGATATTCGACTTTAACCTATATGTGATGATGGAGCATGTGACTGTCATTACTTGGCACGCTCAAGTCGTAATGGAAGAAAGCAAATTAATAACGCTTCAAATCTAAATCGAAAGTTCAACGGTCAAGGAGCCATGTGACCTTGCCAGGTCAGAGGTCATGTCAGGTCAAGCCGTTCACATGATGGAAGGTGTACAAGAGACACCAAGTTTTAACACCAAAAGCGTGAACAGTCCAACGGTGGCACTAGAATCATTGACGTCCGATTAATTCCGGAGATATATCAAAATAAGTTCCGATAAAATCAGTTTTGGACCCAATGGTTAATTTCCCATAGGGTTTAGCATGGGACCGTGCGGGACGGGAAATCGCGACCCCTTCGATTTTTGTTTGAATCGCCACAAACGTATGCAAGAATAAAACACGTCGACAACTCGCGTCGTTTCCCGGGGCATCGAAAGATGTGACCTCCAGAGGTCAACGAGTTCCAGTTCGATATTCGACTTTGACCTATATGTGAGGATGGAGCATGTGACTGTCATTAGTTGCCATGCCCAAGTCGTAATGAAAGAAAGAAAATTAATAACGCTTCAAATGTAAAGCGAAATTTCAACGTTCAATGAGCTATGTGACCTTTCCAGGTCATAGGTGATGTCAGGTCAAGCCGTTCACATGATGGAATGTGTACAAAAGACACAACGTTTTAGCACAAATAACGTAGGCAGTCCAACGATGGCATTAGAATCATTGACGTCCGATTAATTCCGGAGATATATCAAAATAAGTTCCGATAAAATCAGTTTTGGACCCAATGGTTAATTTCCCATAGTGTTTAGCATGGGACCGTGCGGGACTGGAAATCGCGACCCCTTCGATTTTTGTTTAAATCGCCACAAACGTATGAAAGAACAAAACACGTTGGCAACTCACAGCTCACTCACTTATTCGCAAGCTGTGGAGAAATAACTAGATGCATTTACGCAGCTTACCATTCACGTGAAAAGGAATACCACACACACGCCGTGAGACAGCTTGCGACGAGAGACTTGGCACAGACGAGTGTACTCTCGTTCTTCCCTTTTACAAACGCACCAGTCAGGTGCTCTCGTCCCACAGCCGACACGGAACAGCACGGTGTATTTGATGTGGTTGGCACTTCTCGGGCCGCTCTGTCGCCGACTAATCTGTGGTGGCCCCCGAAGCGCCCGCGCACGACACATGCAGCACTACACCTAGTGGGCGCGCACCTGCGGTAGCTGGTGCCGACTGTTCCCCCTGTTTGGTGACGAGCTGTGTGCCTCACCTGTAAACCGGCAGAGCACTTCGCACCAGCTATTGTTCTCAGCACGACACCGATCGCACGCTTCAGACGTGCAGCCCAGTCGGCACATACCGAGGTCAAATGGAGCGGCCGGTTTTGGTCGGCTGATTTTATGAATGTGCTGTGCCGTAACGATGCTATGACGTCACATTTGGGGCAGAGCCAGTCGCCGGTGCAGCTCTCCGCAGTCGAATGCGTTTCTTGGGGGTGGGTGTACTGAAACAGAGGGAGAGAGTGGAAGGCAACGCAAAGCACATGAAGGAAAGGAAGAGGATGTGTGTAGGAGAGAGTACGGGAGAGAAGGTGAGAGAAAAGCTAGAGATGAAGGAGAGAGGGCGGAGGAAGAGAAGAATGAGGAAGGGAGGGGAGCGGTCTTGATTTTTGCGCACATCAGGAGTGGATCCTATCTGGGGTATGATGTCATAAAAAGGGTGTAGATCCTGGCCAACCAAGAAATCTCAGCTATGGCATAGGCGATTCTAGAAGAGCTCAGTGTGTCTGACTATGTACTGACTGATTCATTGCTGGCTCTGATAGGCCCATGCTATTTAAGCGGTAAGATACGCGCGAAACATTTTCCCTGTGCACCACATGAATAATTGATCCGAACAAAAAATCATTAAAGTTGCACCAAATTCACCTTGAGTTGACAACTGAGTGGGACTAAAGTGGGTGGTACTTTACATCACATCACATTTGCTCGGATTGTGCGTTCGCAAAGGTATTTCCAGACGAGTTCTTTGGCCGCCACCCCTCTGTCATGGAAAGCGTCGTTCTTCCCCTGATTCTTGTAAGTTTGTCCCGCCACGTCTTCGGCACACATTTTAACTCGGTTCGCGTCGAAGCTGTTGATCAGGCCCTCGTCTTGCCCAGATCTGGCTGCAACATCTATGATTGCGCGCCATCATGCTCCGGAGCGCGCTCGTGTACGCATTTATGCATGCTATATATATATGTGTATGTGTGTGTGTGCGTGTGTCTATGTATGTACGTGTTTGTGTCCGCACCCCAGTTGTGTACACGCAGCGACACTCGCACAAGACGGCTGTAAACCGCGCGTGGGCCATGTCGCGTGCTAGTATTAAGTTGCCGCACTGCATTCATGTTCACAAACACTGTGTTAAGGGTAAGCTGATGTCGTGTCGGATCACAGGTGTCCGTACGCTGGCAACCTTTGCGGTCGATCTGAGGCGCAGATCCCGTCATCGAAGGCCGTGGTCATGCTGTCGAACCAGCACACACCGATGCACTGTGCTGCCAGTACAGAGCCAGTACTGTGCGGCTCAGGATTGGCATTGCCGTGCAACGCGGCGCCAGCCATTCTGGCTGTCGCTACTAGCGCCACCTATATCGCTAGCGTCGTTCTCCCACCGTAGCATGTCAACACTAGCGCCACCTGCGACGGTGGCGACGCCGGGCCACAGGCACCGACGCCGCACGGGCGGGGACTGGAGCTGTTCCTACAGCTCCAGCACCTCCACCCGTCAGTGTCCCGTCACATCAGCTTGTACTGCTGAAGGTACCTCCGCCGTCAGCACATCGAGCTGCTACGTACCTCTGCCCTCACCAGAGGTACATCAACTCGCTGTGTACTCCCACCATATATCTGCATCACTTGCGGCCGTGCCAGCTGTACAACGCCGCTCGTGTTCACGCAGTGCATTCGGGGTAGGGGCGTGCGTCCCATGCCTGCAGTATTTATATCGCCCGACACGATAGGCTCCCAAGCAGCGGGCGAACTCTCGCTGGGCTCCGGAGCCGGTGAGGCGGCTGATGCCGTGGATCGTGCCGGCTTGGAGTGGGTATGTGGCATGCACGTGCACAAAATAAATGTTTCGGAGATGTCAAATCCCGTTTTGGACGGAGAAGCTGGGGCGGACAGACGATGCGGTCAGACGGGCAGACATGCAGAGCGGATCATGCCGCCACACCTCCGAATGCTCGCCGAGCTCATACTCATCTGGTCTTACCAGTCATCGTTGTGCAGTGAGCACTGAACCATCTGTCGGATAACAGCATGACATCTCAACTGAATGTGATTACGAAGCTTGGTGGCAACGCTTGATGATTAGCTGACATATGAAATCCGAAGTGTAAAAATATAAACGATACACGTTTTCAGGCCCTGAACAAGTTACTTATCTTGTCATGCTATTGCAATACCGGTTATCATATGGAGCAATAATGTGAGAAATATCTACTCGGCAAATGGACGGACATGAACACAAATAGAATGGAGCATGTGTACGATCACCAGTTGCCAGGGGACTACAGTTGCCTGCATCTTGTCTGCGAACTGAACACCCACAAAGTATCGTCCCAGCCACAGGACGGCCGTATGCTAGTTCACATGGTCGTTTTGGGCTGCTGCAGACCTCTTGGAGCACTCGCAACTATACTTAGAACCCTCGACCTTCTACACGATCACGCCGACTCTGTCCAGAGCCCATTTGACTGCTTCCACCCACACGGCACACTGCAGCCAGTGAACATATGACATTGGGAGCCACCTAATCGGACCTCGTCCATGGTGGAGCCAATTATCTTCAAAATTCCGCCGAACTAACCAGAAATCGAGCCAATGGGTGTAGCGGCTCTGTGAGCGTCACGTGACTTCTCCAACAGCATAATTTTTAGCCCCAATGATCAATCAATCAATCGGCTAACGATGTGGAGGCATCGTTGGCCGTTGGCATGTCACGTCCGGACCGTTGCTATCGATACTTCTCTGCCGTCTGGGGGGGGCACTGGCGGATCTAGCCCACCGGTTTGGGGGGGTCAACTTTCGGTTTTCGGCGTCAGCCCTCCCCCTCCCCCTCCCCCCAGTGGCGTACTTAGGAATTGCATCAGAGGAGGGGTTGAAGGGATTTGGAGGGTGCCCATTCTCCCCCTATTTTTGGTTAAAAGCATCGGATTTCTACCACTATTTGTCAAATAGACCCATTTTTTACAATAATAATCAATGACAACATAATTTCCTGTGTAGGGGGCCCAGCCTACCTCCACCGCTTCTAAGTTACGGGATTTCTGTTCTTGTTTACCAAAACGTTCATGTTCACGTTCAACGTCTTGTACCACGTCAACGTTCGTGCACGTGTACACATTGGCAGATCCGATTTTGTCAACTCTTGCCGTAAGCAGAACTTGAGCAGCATAGAACCCTCGATGCGTGTCAGAATGTACTGTGCTACCATATTGGCTTCCAAACAATTATAAAAAATACCTTTAAAATTGGAGATTCTTTCATCCAGACGATATTTTTTAACCTCGGCAAAGGTTACTGCATTTTCATTCAGTTTACTTCTGTTGGTTTCGGGGGCCAAAAGACACTACGGCCCCCCTTTTAAGCGCTTCGGGGGAGCCATGGCCGGAATGGCCCCTCCCTGGATCCGCTAGTGAATGTAGCCTGTCTCTTCATCTTATCAACCCCAACACCAACATACGAAACATGCTGCTCAACTGGGCTCAACTGGTCACTCGCACAAAACATCCTGTTCAAATTCCGCTTTCGAAATCTGGCTCACTGGTTCCGCTTGCCCGTTACTGGCTAAACAAACTTCATGAACCTATCCGACGAAGGAATAATGAAACTGCTGATTTCGTCATCTCTTGCTGTAAGCAGAACTTCAACAGCACAGAACCGTCGATGCGTCAGAATCTACTATGCTACCATATTGGGCTTCCAAACAATCATAACAAAATACCTTTAAAATTGGAGATTATTTCACCCGGAAAGCTATTTTTTAACCTCAGCAAAGTTACTGCATTTTAATTTAGTTTACTTTTATTGGGTTTGGGGGGGCCAAAAGACACTATGGCCCCCCTTTGAAGCGCTTGGGGAGGGGGGGGCATGGCCGAAATGGCCCCCTCTGGATCCGCCAGTGGGGGCGGGGGGGCTGGCTAAGAGGAATGAAAGAAGATAAGAAAAATAGCATCGACTTCATAGGTGAAAAATCGCCAGCAAAATTGTTCTTGCAAATATAAACGCAGGTAGTGCCAGCAGGAGTGGCTGCGAAGCGACCCAGGAAGACAATTTGGAAGATAATTGGTGTTGCGGATGTGAAAGTAGTGGTAGCAGCGGCAACGCCTGCAAAGCTGCATTCCCCCCCCGCCCATGATCCGAACTCGTCGCTGATATAATTGTCGAAAAGTGTTCTGCAACATAAAGGTATCCAGGATGATCCCAAGGGGAAAGCCAGCGTGGAAGCAGGGGGTAATTGCTGGTGCTGAAAAGTTACCAATGGGGCAAAGGAAAAACTGTTCCGTAGGGGTGGGGTAGGAAATGTCTCCGAGTCACCCTATCCCTCGGTGGCTGCGATACTGGTTGACAGTTCGTGTACGCATTCAGCCTTGCTGGGTTGCTGAATCGAGATATTATTTTAATAAATTGGCACTTAGTCATCAGGCTATGGCTACGCCCGCTCTTTAGCTACTGCACCGTAATTGGGAGGGGGGGGGGGACAGGTCCAGGGCAAACATACTTGAATAGTTGCAACATGTTTCCTTATAATATGATTGAAGACGCAGTACGCCGTCACACAACTTTGACATCATTACCATATCCTGGCCTGTGCATTTTATAGTGATTTCTGATAATGGCATTGGGCTCAATATCCGGTGAATGGGTGCAAGATTCTACTAAGCCTTATGAGCAATATGCCATGTTGAGTACCAGTATTCTGTCTGTCCGTTGCGTGAACGTCGGTCGATGTCTGTTCCTGACCAGCATGCAATGTGTCAGTGTTAGTGCGGTCAAGGACAGCTGATGAAAAAAGATGCAAACTCGTTGCATGCAGAATGCAAAATGAATACAATTAAAGGAATTATGACAATTACAAAGACACTGACTTCTCTTTCTTGTGAATATATGTGCCACGGACACTTATCAAATGGACTCGAACATAATGGAAGGGTGCCTTTTTCTACCAAGGGGCGCCTTTGTCCCAAAAATTCGAGTGGGTTGCATTCAAGCACATTGAAAGGATGTCTCTTGCTGAAATATTCGATGGGACGCACTCGAGCCATTCCGGAGGAGTGCTTTTTCCCGGCCGGAGGGATGCCAATTTCCATGCATGTGAGCGAAATATTCGTGATAAAACCAGCCCGAACTTGTCGACATCAACAATGTGGCCAGCTAACTACAACCTGCGCCAGCTGTGTGCACCGGAGCTGGGGGGGGGGGTTGCTAATTCACTTACGTTGGACTCTCGGGTGGGGGGGGTGAAAGTGCCAAGTAACCCTGTAGCAGCCAAAGTAGGCCCGGCGCTCTGGGCCTTCCGAAAAGTATCTCGAGTCTGAGAAAAGGCTGACTGAATCCCCTGTCAGGTTCCGGTCCGGATATAATAACTCATGCACCACACGCGCGGGAGGAGACTCGCTTGGGCTTCACCCTCGCTCGCAATAACTGCTTCGCCAGTATTAAAGCTGCATCGGACAGCGATATTTTTGGGCACTTGAACGCCCGAAATTAGCCCATTGACGATGTGAGCCCATTGCGGGTTTGCCGAGCGCGCCTCTGCTACCGGCCCCCTTCAATTGCATCGCCTGCGGCTTAGGTGACCTGCAAGAGACATCCTTTCAATGTGCTTGAGTGCAACCCACTCTAATTTTTGGGACAAAGGCGCCCCTTAGTACAAAAAGGCACCCTTCCATTATGTTCGAGTCCATTTGATAAGTGTCCGTGGCACATATATTCACAAGAAAGAGAAGTCAGTGTCTTTGTAATTGTCATAATTCCTTTAATTGTATTCATTTTGCATTCTGCATGCAACGAGTTTGCATCTTTTTTCATCAGCTGTCCTTGACCGCACTAACACTGACACATTGCATGCTGGTCAGGAACAGACATCGACCGACGTTCACGCAACGGACAGACAGAATACTGGTACTCAACATGGCATATTGCTCATAATGCTTAGTAGAATCTTGCACCCATTCACCGGATATTGAGCCCAATGCCATTATCAGAAATCACTATAAAATGCACAGGCCAGGATATGGTAATGATGTCAAAGTTGTGTGACGGCGTACTGCGTCTTCAATCATATTATAAGGAAACATGTTGCAACTATTCAAGTATGTTTGCCCTTGGACCTGTCCCCCCCTCCCAATTACGGTGCAGTAGCTAAAGAGCGGGCGTAGCCATAGCCTGATGACTAAGTGCCAATTTATTAAAATAATATCTCGATTCAGCAACCCAGCAAGGCTGAATGCGTACACGAACTGTCAACCAGTATCGCAGCCACCGAGGGATAGGGTGACTCGGAGACATTTCCTACCCCACCCCTACGGAACAGTTTTTCCTTTGCCCCATTGGTAACTTTTCAGCACCAGCAATTACCCCCTGCTTCCACGCTGGCTTTCCCCTTGGGATCATCCTGGATACCTTTATGTTGCAGAACACTTTTAGACAATTATATCAGCGACGAGTTCGGATCATGGGGGGGGGGGGAATGCAGCTTTCCAGGCGTTGCCGCTGCTACCACTATTTTCACATCCGCAATACCAATTATCTTCCAAATTGTCTTCCTGGGTCGCTTCGCAGCCACTCCTGCTGGCACTACCTGCGTTTATATTTGCAAGAACAATTTTGCTGGCGATTTTTCACCTATGAAGTCGATGCTATTTTTCTTATCTTCTTTCATTCCTCTTAGCCAGCCCCCCCCCCACTGGCGGATCCAGGGGGCCATTCCGGCCATGCCCCCCCCTCCCCAAGCGCTTCAAAGGGGGGCCATAGTGTCTTTTGGCCCCCCCCCCAAAAAAAAACAAAAAAAATAAAAGTAAACTAAATTGAAATGCAGTAACCTTTGCTGAGGTTAAAAAATAGCTTTACGGGTGAAATAATCTCCAATTTTAAAGGTATTTTGTTATGATTGTTTGGAAGCCCAATATGGTAGCATAGTAGATTCTGACGCATCGAGGGTTCTGTGCTGTTGAAGTTCTGCTTACAGCAAGAGATGACGAAATCAGCAGTTTCATTATTCCTTCGTCGGATAGGTTCATGAAGTTTGTTTAGCCAGTAACGGGCAAGCGTACCCAGTGAGCCAGATTTCGAAAGCGGAATTTGAACAGGATGTTTTGTGCGAGTGACCAGTTGAGCCCAGTTGAGCAGCATGTTTCGTATGTTGGTGTTGGGGTTGATAAGATGAAGAGACAGGCTACATTCACTAGCGGATCCAGGGAGGGGCCATTCCGGCCATGGCTCCCCCGAAGCGCTTAAAAGGGGGGCCATAGTGTCTTTTGGCCCCCCGAAACCAACAGAAGAAACTGAATGAAATGCAGTAACCTTTGCCGAGGTTAAAAAATATCGTTTGGATGAAAGAATCTCCAATTTTAAAGGTATTTTTATAATAATTTTTAATTTTTAATAATTGTTAATTGTTAGTTTTTAATAATTTTTATAATTGTTTGGAAGCCAATATGGTAGCACAGTACATTCTGACACGCATCGAGGGTTCTATGCTGCTCAAGTTCTGCTTACGGCAAGAGTTGACAAAATCGGATCTGCCAATGTGTACACGTGCACGAACGTTGACGTGGTACAAGACGTTGAACGTGAACATGAACGTTTTGGTAAACAAGAACAAAAATCCCGTAACTTAGAAGCGGTGGAGGTAGGCTGGGGCCCCTACACAGGAAATTATGTTCATTGATTATTATTGTAAAAATGGGTCTATTTGACAAATAGTGGTAGAAATCCGATGCTTTTAACCAAAAATAGTGGGAGAATGGGCACCCTCCAAATCCCTTCAACCCCTCCCCTGATGCAATTCCTAAGTACGCCACTGGGGGGCGGGGAAGGGGGGGGGGCTGACGCCGAAAACCGAAAGTTTCCCCCCCCCCAAACCGGTGGGCTAGATCCGCCAGTGCCCCCCCCCCCAGACGGCAGAGAAGTATCGATAGCAACGGTCCGGACGTGACATGCCAACGGCCAACGATGCCTCCACATCGTTAGCCGATTGATTGATTGATCATTGGGGCTAAAAATTATGCTGTTGGAGAAGTCACGTGACGCTCACAGAGCCGCTACACCCATTGGCTCGATTTCTGGTTAGTTCGGCGGAATTTTGAAGATAATTGGCTCCACCATGGACGAGGTCCGATTAGGTGGCTCCCAATGTCATATGTTCACTGGCTGCAGTGTGCCGTGTGGGTGGAAGCAGTCAAATGGGCTCTGGACAGAGTCGGCGTGATCGTGTAGAAGGTCGAGGGTTCTAAGTATAGTTGCGAGTGCTCCAAGAGGTCTGCAGCAGCCCAAAACGACCATGTGAACTAGCATACGGTCGTCCTGTGGCTGGGACGATACTTTGTGGGTGTTCAGTTCGCAGACAAGATGCAGGCAACTGTAGTCCCCTGGCAACTGGTGATCGTACACATGCTCCATTCTATTTGTGTTCATGTCCGTCCATTTGCCGAGTAGATATTTCTCACATTGCTCCATATGATAACCGGTATTGCAATAGCATGACAAGATAAGTAACTTGTTCAGGGCCTGAAAACGTGTATCGTTTATATTTTTACACTTCGGATTTCATACGTCAGCTAATCATCAAGCGTTGCCACCAAGCTTCGTAATCACATTCAGTTGAGATGTCATGCTGTTATCCGACAAATGGTTCAGTGCTCACTGCACAACGATGACTGGTAAGACCAGATGAGTATGAGCTCGGCGGGCATTCGGAGGTGTGGCGGCATGATCCGCTCTGCATGTCTGCCCGTCTGACCGCATCGTCTGTCCGCCCCAGCTTCTCCGTCCAAAACGGGATTTGACATCTCCGAAACATTTATTTCGTGCACGTGCATGCCACATACCCACTCCAAGCCGGCACGATCCACGGCATCAGCCGCCTCACCGGCTCCGGAGCCCAGCGAGAGTTCGCCCGCTGCTTGGGAGCCTATCGTGTCGGGCGATATAAATACTGCAGGCATAGGACGCACGCCCCTACCCCGAATGCACTGCGTGAACACGAGCGGCGTTGTACAGCTGGCACGGCCGCAAGTGATGCAGAGATATGGTGGGAGTACACAGCGAGTTGATGTACCTCTGGTGAGGGCAGGGGTACGTAGCAGCTCGATGTGCTGACGGCGGAGGTACCTTCAGCAGTATAAGCTGATGTGACGGGACACTGACGGGTGGAGGTGCTGGAGCTGTAGGAACAGCTCCAGTCCCCGCCCGTGCGGCGTCGGCGCCTGTGGCCCGGCGTCGCCACCGTCGCAGGTGGCGCTAGTGTTGACATGCTACGGTGGGAGAACGACGCTAGCGATATAGGTGGCGCTAGTAGCGACAGCCAGAATGGCTGGCGCCGCGTTGCACGGCAATGCCAATCCTGAGCCGCACAGTACTGGCTCTGTACTGGCAGCACAGTGCATCGGTGTGTGCTGGTTCGACAGCAAGACCACGGCCTTCGATAACGGGATCTGTGCCTCGGATCGACCGCAAAGGTTGCCAGCGTACGGACACCTGTGATCTGACACGACATCAGCTTACCCTTAACACTGTTTGTGAACATGAATGCAGTGCGGCAACTTAATACTAGCACGCGACATGGCCCACGCGCGGTTTACAGCCGTCGTGTGCGAGTGTCGCTGCGTGTACACAACTGGGGTGCGGACACAAACACGTACATACATAGACACACACACACACACATACACATACACATATATATATAGCATGCATAAATGCGTACACGAGCGCGCTCCGGAGCATGATGACGCGCAATCATAGATGTTGCAGCCAGATCTGGGTAAAACGAGGGCCTGACCAACAGCTTCGACGCGAACCGAGTTAAAATGTGTGCCGAAGACGTGGCGGGGACAAACTTACAAGAATCAGGGGAAGAACGACGCTTTCCATGAGAGGGGTGGCGGCCAAAGATCTCGTCTGGAAATACCTTTGCGAACGCACAATCCGAGCAAATGTGATGTGATGTAAAGTACCACACACTTTAGTCCCACTCAGTTGTCAACTCAAGGTGAATTTGGTGCAACTTTAATCATTTTTTCTTCGGATCAATTATTAATATGTGGTGCACAGGGAAAATGTTTCGCGCGTATCTTACCGCTTAAATAGCATGGGCCTATCAGAGCCAGCAATGAATCAGTCAGTACATAGTCACACACTGAGCTCTTCTAGAATCGCCTATGCCATAGCTGAGATTTCTTGGTTGGCCAGGATCTACACCCTTTTTATGACATCATACCCCAGATAGGATCCACTCCTGATGTGCGCAAAAATCAAGACCGCTCCCCTCCCTTCCTCATTCTTCTCTTCCTCCGCCCTCTCTCCTTCATCTCTAGCTTTTCTCTCACCTTCTACTCCGTACTCTCTCCTACACACATCCTCTTCCTTTCCTTCATGTGCTTTGCGTTGCCTTCCACTCTCTCCCTCAGTTTCAGTACACCCACCCCCAAGAAACGCATTCGACTGCGGAGAGCTGCACCGGCGACTGGCTCTGCCCCAAATGTGACGTCATAGCATCGTTACGGCACAGCACATTCATAAATTCAGCCGACCAAAACCGGCCGCTCCATTTGACCTCGGTATGTGCCGACTGGGCTGCACGTCTGAAGCGTGCGATCGGTGTCGTGCTGAGAACAATAGCTGGTGCGAAGTGCTCTGCCGGTTTACAGGTGAGGCACACAGCTCGTCACCAAACAGGGGGAACAGTCGGCACCAGCTACCGCAGGTGCGCGCCCACTAGGTGTAGTGCTGCACGTGTCGTGCGCGGGCGCTTCGGGGGCCACCAGACTAGTCGGCGACAGAGCGGCCCGAGAAGTGCCAACCACATCAAATACACCGCGCTGTTCCGTGTCGGCTGTGGGACGAGAGCACCTGACTGGTGCGTTTGTAAAAGGGGAGAACGAGAGTAGACTCGTCTATGCCAAGACTCTCGTCGCAAGCTGTCTCACGGCGTGTGTGTGGTATTCCTTTTCACGTGAATGGTAAGCTGCGTAAATGCTTCTAGTTATTTCTCCACAGCTTACGAATAATGCAATAAACAGCAAATCTATGCCGACGCCGCGTGAGTCTGCTGGCGTAAATAGGGAGACTGGAGAAATGTGATTGCGGCTGGGTTTACACCATGTGGTGCCGACGGAGCCTTAATTAAAATGATGCATGCAATTAATTCTAACAAGGATCGTCAGAATGATTTTGTCTCGTTACCAATGCAAAGGTAACCCGGTGCACATCAAGGTCTGCCCCTCTTAGAAAAGAGGTCTTTTTCTACTCCATAAGTCGGTCTTCACTTCACAAGGTCCAATACTAAGGTTTAACTAAAGTTTCCGTGGCTTCCGACGGGGACAGTCCCACGAGACTTGGCTATGGGTGAAGGTAAAACATCAGTCCCACATCTGACCACGCAGATCGCCGAGCGGTGGCGCTAGGTGACGCCATTTCCGCGCGCCGCCACTAGATGGCGGTGGTCCTCTCCAGCGTGCTGGAGTCATCGGCCCAGCGGTCCACGGCGCGCAGAACGCCCCCGGACTCGAGCGGCGCTTCGCCGTCAGGGTTCGGCTGCGCTGGGAGTTCGGGGTCGGTCGCGCTGCGCGACAATCGAGAGACGTGTGTGTAGGAGACCGGAGACATCTTGGGGGCCATGAAGTTGTCCTTGTAGATTTTGGCGGCCAGGCACCCGCCCATCACGGGTCCCAGCCAGTACACCTGAAAACGTGCAACGTCACACTCAGTGGGGAAATTAACTGAATTTGACAGAGATTACAGCGCACCGAGATATGCCGCATGCCCAATAATATTGCGACAACACCAGTTGAGCCATATTTACAGCGTGCAACGCAGAGGGCATGTGCACTGCATTAAAGACAAGAGTCTCATTGGTGGCATTGTCGCATTAGTCTTAATTACTTTCGAATAAACCAACAAAATGCGGTAAGCTATTCCCAGTGCGGTCGTCTGTGGTAGGAGGAAGTCTAGAACAAACCTCGTGGGACAGAGTGCAATGGGCGGATGATGGTATATTGGAGCGGAAGAATCTCATAATTTTGCGGCACCACCATATAGTCATCTGTGCAATAATGCACCCAGAAGACCAGAATTAGCTGTCCAAATGAGCGATTAGGTACAGGTAAGACACAATTTGACTGTCTGTCTGTCAGAAATTACCATACCATCAACATACATACGTTGATGATATACTTTCTGGCCGAGCCGAGGTACTGACGTGGGGGAGAGAGATGCGACCGACGAGTTCGTGAAGCACGCCATTGACCCATTGTGACTCACCTGACACGTGTTCCGATTAAATGCAATGGTGCGCAAGCTTAATAGAAAGGCTGCGCTGAAAGGCTGCACTGAAAGGTTTCGCTGAAAGGCTGCGTCTAAAGACTACGCTGAAGGACTGCACTGAAAGGCTGCGTCTAAAGACTACGCTGAAGGACTGCACTGAAAGGCTGCGTCTAAAGACTACGCTGAAGGACTGCACTGAAAGGCTGCGTCTAAAGACTACGCTGAAGGACTGCACTGAAAGGCTGCGTCTAAAGACTACGCTGAAGGACTGCACTGAAAGGCTGCGTCTAAAGACTACGCTGAAGGACTGCACTGAAAGGCTGCGTCTAAAGACTACGCTGAAGGACTGCACTGAAAGGCTGCGTCTAAAGACTACGCTGAAGGACTGCACTGAAAGGCTGCGTCTAAAGACTACGCTGAAGGACTGCACTGAAAGGCTGTGCTGAAGGACTGCGCTGACCATGTGTAAAAAAAACAGTGAAGCAGGGATTCACCGCCTGCGTCACGAGTCAGAGGCCGTGCACTGCGTGCCAGGCTGACGGTGCTGGTGCACCGGCAGCGGCACCCTGCAGCCGGCATCGGCTGGTGAGAGATGCTGAGGTGGCAGCGAGCTCCACGGATATTCCCGAGCCGGAGGCGGCTCCATGCCACCTGCACCCATTCGTCTGCCATCTGACGTTCTGCTCTCGCCATATCAGCGCAGCGTGTTAAATGTTAAATTAAGTGCAGCACGACGGGCGGGAAGGAAATGACTGAGGAGGAGGGGTGAGGGCGTAATTAATGTGACAGAGTGAGTGGGACGTAATGTCCAAGTTGGACGAGGGTGTGCGGCGTAAAAGGTTCGCCATGATGAATGACGGAGATATGATGAATGGGTCACGGGGCGGGGCGTGACTAGCATTGCTCGTGCCACGGAGAGCATTCACGATGAGCGTGCTGGGAAAATGAGCGTGATTTGCATGTCGGGCGAGAGGGAGCTCAGTGGTTTTCCCAAGTGGAAAGGAACGGACGAGCCCATGTCTGCAAAGAGTTGTGCCACGGAGAATCATGGCCGACAGCCGCGCTGCCGCGCAACATTTCACTGGACACCACACGGCGGCAAAACGCGGCACAGAAAAAGCAGAAACTCAGAGCGGACCGAGGGCGACACAACGGCAGCCGGGACACAGAATCGTGCCAGCTGGGACAGACAGGATCGGGGCGGCTCGGACAGACAGGATCGGGGCCAGCTGGGACGGACAGGATCGGGCCAGCTGGGACACAGGATCGGGGCAGCTGGGACAGACAGGATCTGGGCCAGCTGGGACAGGCAGGATCGGGGCAGCTGGGACAGACAGGATCGGGGCGGCTGGGGCAGCTGGGACAGACAGGACCGGGGCAGCTGGGACAGACAGGATCGGGGACAGCTGGGACAGGCAGGATCGGGGCAGCTGGGACAGGCAGGATCGGGGCAGCTGGGACAGGCAGCTGGGACAGACAGGATCTGGGCCAGCTGGGACAGACAGGATCGGGGCAGCTGGGACAGACAGGACCGGGGCAGCTGGGACAGACATGATCGGGGCAGCCGGGACAGACAGGATCGGGGCAGCTGGGACGGACATGATCGGGGCATCTGGGACAGACAGGATCGGGGCAGCTGGGACAGACAGGATCGGGGCGGCTGGGGCAGCTGGGACAGACAGGATCGGGGCCAGCTGGGACAGGCAGGATCGGGGCAGCTGGGACAGGCAGGATCGGGGCAGCTGGGACAGGCAGGATCGGGGCAGCTGGGACAGGCAGCTGGGACAGACAGGATCTGGGCCAGCTGAGACAGACAGGATCGGGGCAGCTGGGACAGACAGGATCGGGGCAGCTGGGACGGACATGATCGGGGCAGCTGGGACAGACAGGATCGGGGCAGCTGGGACAGACAGGATCGGGGCAGCTGGGACGGACAGGATCGGGGCAGCTGGGACAGACAGGATCGGGGCAGCTGGGACAGACAGGATCGGGGCGGCTGGGACAGACAGGATCTTGGCCAGCTGGGACAGACAGGGGCAGCTGGGACAGACAGGATCGGGGCAGCTGGGACAGACGGGATCGAGGCAGCTGGGACAGACAGGATCGGGGCGGCTGGGGCAGCTGGGACAGACAGGATCGGGGCAGCTGGGACAGACGACCTGATCGACGATGAAGATCAGTCGGACTGAGCAAGGCTCTCGAAAAGAAACCTACAAAACGAACACGAGTGCGAGGCACGTGCAAAAAAGAACAGAGGAAGGTAGGGCAAGTGCAGAACTGCAATGCTTAAGGTGGCTAGTGGTGGGATGTGTAATGCTGATTGGAGGCACGCTTATTGATGCTTCCCTGAACTCTGGCTTCCGGCTCCCTTTCTATTCTCCCATGTGCCATATCATTAACACACATACGTTGATGATGTACTTTCTGGCCGGGCCGAAGTGCTGACGTGAGGGGCGAGAGATGCGACCAACGTTCGAGATGCGTCCGTGAAGCACGCCATTGACCCATTATGACGCGTCTGGCACGTGCTCCGCCTCAATCCAATGGTGCGCAAGCTTTACAGAAAGGTATTTGTATGCATTTGATAAACTCGAGGTATGTCGAATGACTGCTTAACGCAATCAAGCAGGAGAGCATAAGCGTACTTAATGCCGCGACAAAATATGGTGAAGCGTAAGCTGAGCATCTGCTCGAACGTTGAAGGGGCTGGCAAACATTTGAGTTCAGCACAGCTTTCGATTCTTCATGCCTGACGCATATTGGATGCCTCATTTACTGCGCTTTGCATAATAAGTAGTCACATTTTAGTCGATGTTTGGGACTTTAAAAAGTTCATGTATTCTCTTATGCTCCACTTTCACTGTAGCTCGTATGCTTTCACTGCACAAGACACTAACTACACATTGCACGGAACATACAAGACACTCAACGCCATGGGCACATTTTACACTTGTGAGGCGGCATCTCCCCTCAATAGCTGATTTTCCCCCACCCACCTCTCCCCACAGATGTCTTCTAGATTTAGCATGAGATCCCACAGACTTGATCCCTTAATGCAGGGGTTCTGTGGCTGACTCATGCACCGCTCGCCCTTCCACTCCACAAGACATCACCAGTGTCCAACACCACGACATGCAATGAGTGGTGCTGAACAAACATCCACCGGCGCGTGCGTGTGGTCAGTTCGGCATGTCCGACCGATGACCTCAGACAGGGCGTGGCTGCCGCGCGGTTCGTACCTTCGTCTACTTATTGTTTGACCTGTGCGGCTTGACCTCGGTCAGCTCAACTGCGTCGACGGCCATGTTGCGTGCCCTGAAGGCGTGTGTATAGACCAGACTGGCGATGGTGCCGCCCAGAAGCGGGCCCGCCCAGTACACCTGCGGAGCAAACGTCCTCGTAGAAGCGGCTGCAGAATTCCATCTCAAGAGGGAAGCGAAAACTGAACTCAGTCAATTTCACTTCACGTATACTTCTAATAGCACATCGTTGATGCCTTAGTTATTCTGCGTCGTTGCTACACCATTGTAAACAATTAGGTATCATCGGTCAGTTTTAGACCGTAAATTGTGAAGGAAATATAGGTTTAAAAAAACTATTTTCATGAAAACTTTACTCATTTGCATTGAAAACTGTGCAGCACCAATCGAACTGAAATATACAAAGTCGGCCACTTTTTATTACACCGTTATATTAACCAACGCCGTCTTTCCGGTCGTAACCTCACACACCGTCTCGGGGGTCCTTTTATGTCCCCCTCCAAATCCCAAACTAAGCGTTGCATGAAAACGAAAGTGATATAATCGAAAAGCGCTCGACGAGTAGGGCACGAAACCACCCTCAAAATTTTTCCCCTCAAAGTGACGTCACTAGGTGGTCTATGGGATCATGTTTTTAGCTCTGTAGAGTTTATTTTGGCGGAGATTTTGAAACAAATGTTTGTTTTTGCTTAACCAGAAAAGGAAGGCAAAATATATCATGGCACCCAAACGTTTGCCCACAAACAACATTTGAAGTTTTTGAAATTTTCCAAATTTGCGGTTCAATTTTCTGGAATTATTATTTTTATAATGGATAGAGCGCACGGGGAATCGTCGTTTGAAGTCAACTTGGCCGCATAGAAAGTGCTTACTTTAGCCAGAATCTATAATTTCAGCCCCAATCGGCAAATGGGGATGCAAGACAAATCAGTTACCAAAAACGAAACAAGAATCAAAAATCAATTTAGTGCGTTTTGTTGCATCCCCAAAGATAAGTAAGCGCTGAAAGTTGCATTCAAATATTTTCATCAGCCAAAGCTTGACAGCTGGTTGAACGTTTTTGGAGGTGACCTCACTTAACCTAGACTAACTCGGCGACCGTAGATGACCTGACCTTAAAAATTTCCACAAAACATGGCAAATTGATGTGGGGAAAGTATGCCAAATTTATGCACGTTGTCGCACGCCGTTTTTCACTATCCGCGAAAAATCTTAGGGAGTGTACAATGACCTGCGATGCATATTCAAAGTCAAATAAATATTTCGACAAAAATGACTAACATTATTTCATGACGTCATCCTTTACATGGACTTCGTCTTCATTAGACTTGTCACTACAACTCCAGCCAAATCTCAATAATGCGATTTAATTGACCTGAACAGTTCCAATCCTAGTAAGTAGTGTTACTCATACGTTACAAAATTGAGTCTGCAAGACACTTCACAATTCGGCGCAGTAAAGTACGTCTAGGTCCCAAAAGCCTACTGGCTTTGGGACCTGCAAAACACATAAGAACCGTTCAGAGCATCACATAGTTGAGTGAGAAAGTACATTGAAGATCCAGTGTCTCAGTTGCAAGGTTTATGCACATTACGCCAATATTTCCGACAACTGATCCGCGTAAGGCTCATGAGGCACGGGAATTTACGTTCCTCGACGACAGTGTTTTGCAGATGCATAGAGGTCCGAAATGGTTCGAGGGTGTTATAGCGAAATGTCAAACATTATCAAGAGCGGTCCCGAAAGTAATATTTAGCACAATGTTGTTCGAAACCCAACAACACATCAAAGGTGGCACATAAATGACTTCAGTTACTTTAACTCAAGGTTTCATTTAGTAGGCTTGTGTGAAGAACGAGAACGCCAAGGTTCTGCACAGCAGGTTACTTCCGTGAGGCATGCTTTACAGACGTCCATTGTACGGGACATTGGGCGTCATAAGGAACCCCAAAAGTTATCGCATGGGAGACTTGAGGCACGCAATGAAAAGAAGACAATCACCAAAGGTCCCACACGACCACTTAGCAAGGCACAGATGCACCCAAGGCCGGCCACTCTGACCCACAATGCACACAATGGCCGCCCAACGCTTCACACAGCTGGCCTGCAGATCTCCCACAATAACACCGGGGGAGACCAACAGTTGACCTGCGGAGTGACCTTCAATTAGTCATGAAGCACAGAGCGGCGTGCAACACACCGTCTGCAACATCCCGGAAGGTTGCACTCGAAGGCTGCACTCGAAGGCTGCACTTCGAAGGCTGCACTCGAGCACTGCTTCTCACTCATGCCATTGGTGCACACAGTACAATAACACATCAACAGAGCACTCGTACATACAGAACACGTGCACGTCAGAGTTTCGCAGTGAAGCGTACCTACATGCAACCGATTTCCTGAGGGGGACGGGTGGTCTAGGGGTAAGATTCTCGTCTCACAATCGAAAGATTGTGGGTTCGAGTCTCACCTGTCGCTACTCTTCGCCCGCGACCAATCGGCGTGAGAGATTGGCGACGCTACATGACTCAACGGTCGACGTGTCGTAAAAACCAATAACCAACCAACCGATTTCCTGATGCATATCAGGATATTGATATTTGGAACCACAGTGTGTCGAAGTTTAGAGAGCGTGCGCACAAGGCAAGGATGCCGAGTGCTCAGGTCTTGTAACCATGTGGGTTGTCTATAATATGCTTGTGTTAGATATAGCTTTGAGGCCTTAGCTAGAAGCTATGTATTTAAGGATTTTGTTTGCACGTCGTTTTAAGTTCCAAGCGTATTATGGCAACAGTTTGCCTTTCTATGTGAAATTATGCTACAAAAATACTATTAATTTGGCCGCTATCTTGTCAAGAAATTTTTGCATACGCCTCCTGTTCCAACTCTTCTTGAACTTGTATTATCGATATATTGTTTCTGTGAATTGTTGTGATTTTACCTTCATTGCTCCATCTGTAATTGGGCTCTCATACCCCGAGTTGTGCGCATAAACTAAACCAAGCTAAGCCCGCGCACTCAGGGCTCCTGTACCCAAGCAGGCATGCTACTGCATTTCGCCAAAGAGGTGATGGATAGCGAAAAACCAACCCCGCTGTGAGAATTGCATGGGGAGAACACAAACCGTTTCACCGAGGGAGTGGATGTATTTGTGTCGGTAAGAAAAGAAAAATTAGACAGTCCTGTGGGCAGTGGAAAGCTTCGCGATGCTTGCATCGAGCACCAGGCCAGACAAATGTAATCGTGAAAGCAGAGCTTCGATTCCCTGGATGTCCCAGTGAAGCATACATGGGCGCTGTGTGACCGAAGCAGTCGATGCGCCCCTAAGCCCAAATAACCAACCAACCAACCAACGAAGCATACATATGCAAACACATACATATTCAGATCTAGACATATTTAATCCGTTCACCAGGCGTCAGACATGCTCGCGCCGTCCTGCCATGGTTGACATGCTCTAGTCCTACATGTCGCTACGGTGGCTACAGGGGTGACGCAGTCCCCCCCCTCCCAAAGTTAGTGAAACTCATAATTACCCATATGACGTTGCGTGAAAAAAAACCCGACTGAAAACCCCTCTCGTCCCCCACCTGTACCCGAACCGGAATCGGCGGCGACGCCAATGGCTGTTTCACACTGCGGTCTTGTTTCTATGGACTGTGGCACGGAACAGGAATCTTCTGTGAACGTAGGTCTCGGGTAGGAGTTCGCGAACTCGCTGGACAATCTCGATACCACTGGATTCCGCGGATGGCGTGTGACTGACACCGTACATCGTGACCAGCCAGGATGAGTGGTGCAGTCCCACTCTGGGGCAGGTCAACTCCTGTGCCCGAGTGTCCTGCGGATGGCGTGTGACCGTACATTGTGACCAGCCAGGATGAGTGGTGCAGTCCCACTCTGGGATAGGTCAACTCCTGTGCCCGAGTGTCCTGAGAGCGGGGACAGAGTGCCCGAGTGTCCCCGAGTGTCCCGAGTGTCCTGAGAGACGTGAACCACACGAGCCAACGCCGTCGACCGTCAACATCGCAGGACTGTCCGACATCGAAGGACTATCCGACATTGCAGGACTATCCGACATTGCAGGACTATCCGACATTGCAGGACTGTCCGGAATTGCAGGACTATCCGACATCGCAGGACTGTCCGACATCGCAGGACTATCCGACATTGCAGGACTATCCGACATTGCAGGACTATCAGACATTGCAGGACTATCCGACATTGCAGGACTATCCGACATCGCAGGACTGTCCGACATCGCAGGACTATCCGACATTACAGGACTATCCGACATTGCAGGACTATCCGACATTGCAGGACTATCCGACATTGCTACGCTCGCCGCGAAGTTGGCTAGTTATTTCGGTTTATGAGCAGCCAAGCTTGGCAGCAGAGGGAACAGTGCTTTGACGCAGTCGATCGCGGCTGGGTTTCCTGAACACTGCCGGGGAGTCCATTCCATTGAGCAGTGTTCCGATACATTGCGAAAGCGTAACTGCGTGCTCGATCTTTTGCAGGGAAATAACTATCTATGACGGCCACAGCAGCAGCGAACCTGGGCGGTTGCAGTGACGTAGCCAACATTTTGTCCAGGAGGAGGGGCGCACATCTGAAGAGGGTCCCCCTACCTACTGAAGCCCTCCACCCCACTTTTCCGAGACGCCTTGGGCTTCGGTCACTATATTTTTGAAGGCCTTGTTATATATATATATATATATATATATATATATATATATATATATATATATATATATATATATATATATATATATATATATATATATATATTGCAACCTTTATATATATATATATATATATATATATGCCAAGAAAAGATCATCAAATACTTTGGAAAATATGGCACTACGCACTGCCGCAGCTAGTGCGAGACCTGCAATCAAGGACCACTGGTCCGTTGTGTAATTTACCTGCACATACCTGATTAATGTCCGGCGACTAACGCGCGTGGTTACTCATTCCGTGCGTGCTCCAACAGATCTACTGATCAGGATTCAGGAAGTAGAATTTCAGTCGAAAGTTGCATGCATGCAGGGCATAATGCATCGACAGCGGGAACTCCGCACTGGCGAAGGGAGCAAGTAACGGAAGTGACGAGAACCGAGACTGGCTGTGAAATATAACGTACAGTCATGGAAAAGTGCGTGGTATCAAATGCGAAACGGATATCAAATGCGACCTAACTGCGGAACGGATGTGAAACTGTGAAAAGGAATCTGATCGTGATGTAGGGCACTTGCATAATCTGAAGCAGACGCGAGGCGCAGTTTACACAGCAACAGGTACAGGCTTCAAGTTGAGCAGACGAAACTCACAGTGCGTGAACAACACAAGCTGAGCGACCGAAGACGAAACACACGGTGCGTGAACGAGACAAACTGAGCGACTGCAGACGGACATACACGAAGCCGACACGGGACACCTGTGACGCATCGCGAGCTTCCAGTACACGCAGCCAAGGGTCACTGTGTCGGGGTCAGAGGCAGCCGCCAAGGCCGCCTCCGGGCCGTCCGGTGACCGCTGGTGAGTCGGATGTCACCCCCCCCCACGATGAGCACATTCCGAGTTGCTAAACACGATGTTGCTGCAGAGCCAGCGTCGGGTCAAGTAGCCAGGTGCGACGCTCGGGTCCGCTGTGTGGCGCTGCAGCAGGACGGCACCGCAGATGGTTTCACAGCGTGGCAGGTGGCGCCACCTGCGCCACCTCCGGCCGAGACCACAGGCGGCGGCGGCGGCGCGAGGTTCGCTGGCGCCGTCGCCGCCGCGGTCAGGCCGCACATCGGGTCGCCGGCGCCACTGACAGGTCACACACGCGCACATTCCGACGGGTCACAGGATGTGGCGCCCGTTGACGGGTGTGACCCGGCTAAACAGGTTGGCGGGTGTGACCCGGCTAAACAGGTTGACGGGTGTGACCCGGTTAAACAGGTTGGCGGGTGTGACCCGGCTAAACAGGTTCACAGGTGTGACTCGGGCGTGACAAGTTAAAAGACATGGGTAAAATGAAGACCAACGTTTAAAGATGGCGTAGGATTAGGCCGAACACACATGAACGAAACTTGACAAGCGATGGATGATAACTAGCTGAAACGGTGTTTCGAGATATATTATTTCCTGGAAGATGCACGTCGCAATGACTTCTTGTAGGTACAAAACAAGCGTGCATGTACGCTTACATACGTCAATGGGCGTAAGAGGGACTTTGAAGTTGCCCGGGTTCAAGCAGCGTTCTTTTTAAAAAATAATAAATATCATTTTATTCTTGCAAACTTACATACGATGCCACGAGACTGACTGTGCAACTCCCTAAAGTATGCAGAACAAAAGTATAGCTGTCGGCGCCGTCACTCAATAACACCAGCCCTGTCCCAATGGCTCTCGCACTCAACGCATCCGAACATTCATCCAATAACAACAGCCCTACCCCAATGGCTCTCGCACACTCAACGCATCCGAACATTCATCCAATAACAACAGCCCTACCCCAATGCCTCTCGCACACTCAACGCATCCGAACATACAAACATGCCTAGACCTGGGCATGCATACGTATCGTACCATAAGCAATCACATGATGTTGTTCGACCCATGGACTGACACGGAAGCCTGACCTCAACACTTGGTGACCAGCTGATCGCATCGCATCCTTCAGTGCATCACACGTACCGCCGGCAGGTGCTACATCGTAGCCAATCACATCAAGTCCTTCAGTGCATCACACGTACCGCCGGCAGGTGTACATCTAAATCACATCAAGTCCTTCAGTGCATCACACGTACCGCCGGCAGGTGCTACATCGTAGCCAATCACATCAAGTCCTTCAGTGCATCACACGTACCGTCGGTAGGTGCTACATCGTAGCCAATCACATCAAGTCCTTCAGTGCATCACACGTACCGTCGGTAGATGCTACATCGTAGCCAACCACATCAAGTCCTTCAGACGTACCGTCGGCAGGTGCTACATCAAGTCCTTCAGACGTGCCGTCGGCAGGTGCTCATCGTAGCAATACATCAAGTCCTTAGTGCATACACGTACCGCCGGCAGGTGCTACATCGGAGCCAATCACATCAAGTCCTTCAGTGCATCACACGTATCGCCGGCAGCTGCTACATCGTAGTCACTCACAGTCCTTCAGGTCCTCACACGTGCGCGTCGGTAGTTCATCGAGGAGCCAGGTCAAGTCCTTCAGACGTACCGTCTGGAGGATGCTACGGCAAGTCCTTCAGACGTAGTCGGCAGGTGCTACATCAAGTCCTTCTGACATACCGTCGGGAGCTGCTACATAGGTCTTCAGACAACCGTGGGCAGGTGCTACATCAAGTCCTTCTGACGGACCTCGGCAGGTGATAGTTCAGTCACTTCCTCTGGCATGGGAGCTGGGACAGACAACACCGTGGGCAGGTGTACATCAAGTCCTTCAGAGGGAGTGGCAGGTGCTACATAAGTCCTTCAGACGTACCATTTCCGGCAGGCCCTGGGCAGTGGTTCGCCAGCTGCCGGTACAGAGGCAAGTGGGTTCACGAGGAGCCGGTGTACTTGATCTGGGGATGGCAGTGATGTTCAGTCACTTCCTCTGGCACGGGAGCTGGGACAGACAACACTGGGTCGCTTCGTCGTGCACAGGACGGCGACACCAGGTCACTTCCTTCCCAAAGGGCAGTAACACTAGACACAGGGTATGGGAACAGACAATACTTCGGTCTGTCTCGGGATCACCGGGGCACGGGGATTTCACTTTCCGGTCCACGGGATTTGGGGACTGAAAATATGAATGGGTCACTTCTCAGTTCATACGGCAATACGTCGCCACTTCTCCGGTCACTCGACCCAGGGATTTGGGGGGGGGGCGGAGGATGACAGCAACAGCACAGTGCAGGTCACTTCCCCCGTCAACAGCAACACAACAGCAACACACAGCCATTTCCTCCTCCGCAGGACAGCAACACTAGGCTGCCTCCTCAGTCCAATTCACCACCAGACTCAATGCTAGATGCCACCGTCAACTGTCGCCATTCCGATAACATCTATTCGAAAATCAACTCCGAAAATTCAACAAACCAGAGGAGTGTGTGTGTGGGTGATGACGCAGCTATGCCCATACATTCTGGTGGCGGTGCGGTGCGGTGCGGTGCGGGTAGGGCCTGCAGTAGACATTCTGAACTTCTGTCGGGCGACCCAGACCCGCGTCATGTTGACACAGGCCAAACAGGCCAGGTCAGACAGGTCGCAGACTGTCAGGGTGGGCAGTCTGACAGGCTATCAGGGTGGGCAGTCTGACAGACTATCAGGGTGGGCAGTATGACAGACTGTCAGGGTGGGCAGTTTGACAGACTGACAGGAGTTCTGTCGCATCGCAATGACGGGCTGTCACAGTCAGTACACCCCACCAACAGTCACAAAGGCCACCTTCGGCCGGTGTGGCAGACCATCCAGACAGCCATTTTGACGGACTATCACAGTTGCAGCATGACCGGCGCTACTGTAGCAATAGGGTAGCTATCATGCCAATCTTGGCTTATTCACCCAACCAACCCAGCCTCGGGGTCGTGGGCCCAGCGTCTCTGTAGACTGCGACCGCCTGCATAAATCAGCAGCCGGTCATAAATAGTCGGTGATAAAGGCAAAGCGGACACTAATTCAAACTGGCCCTCCGAAGCACTAGATGCATACGAAATATAACTGCGCTCAATACTGCACGATTATAAAACACCGGCTGGTCGTGCGACCTAGCTTCATATCTATATATGAGTAAATGCAGCCTTAATGCATCCACTCTTAGCAGTTTGCCTGGGCCCGAAACGTATATAATACATGGTGGTCATCTCCTCTATGTGATCATATCTATGTACAAATTAAGTGCATGCAGTCGCATTAGTCGCTTCTGCATAGCTGGACATCGCGAGCAACTCAAGAAAGGGAACAGGCAGCCGATCCAATGTTTACAAAGGGGAGACACTGACCGTAAATGAGATGCTCACTCTTTCGAACATGCATCGCGTTACGAAGCACGCAAATGTTACTCCTGCGTGCACAGCCGTTTAATGTTCCCTCGTTATAACGTATCACTCCACTTTTCGTATACTCTAATGATGAAATGGAGTCCATATAAAAGTATACCTGCCACTGCGGACGCATTGGCTCCGCTCGCTTTGCCCATGGTCCAGGACACGGCAGTGGACGGAGTCTCAGCCGGGCTTCTCGCGGCCACCACCGCAGCTCTACAACATAAATGCGTGCAGCAACCAAGAACGTATTGGTATTGTATTGGCATCGCAGGTCATTTCTTCAGTTAACGTCCACCGGCCCTATGCTAAAATTGAAAGATGTTGGCATGGAAGTTTCCACACCAACCTTTCCAATCGTTTTGGCTCCCACTCCCATGACTAGAAGAAAAAATACGAGGATAGAAACGTGGTCCTGTCAGTGCGGTGGTCTTGCAATGTCGGCTGGTCGACCTCGAGAGAGCGGTACGATCGCATGGCACGTACGTGAGTACAAACAGGCGTCGGTCAAGTCGACGTACGCATCTTCCCTGAGGTAACAAGCCGTGCTGATGGCGACAGGGTCATGCAGTGTGCTGGATTAGAGACGACGGGGTCAAGCCACGTTGGTGAGGGCGATACAGCAGCAAAGGCCTGCTCTGAATCAGCTGTCGCAACGACCCGACGAGCCTTCGTTGAAACCAGCCCACGTTCGATGTCGTACACGTGCGCGCCATATTTTACGTAGACCGCCCCGATACAGTCACCTATATCACACGGTAGCTGATAGCACTATAAACCATCGCCTAACACGTTACAAACGCGCAGGTGAATCGCTCCATTCTTGTACGCGGGACCAATAAACACGTGTTAAGCGTGATGAATAATCCATGAGCGCGTGTTTACCCAGCCGACGATCGCCACATTACCGCGGCACGTGCGGCGGTTTATTTTACCGACCACACCGCACGGCAGAGGCGCGGAGGCGAGAGCACGTGTCGCCGTTCACACGGCCTGACCGGCGGCCGGGGCAGGTGACCTCTCCACGCTGCGCATGGGGAGGTGACGACCCCGGTCGGGTGTATGGTGACAGGTGGCGCCGAGCACCGCGCTGTGTTACCGCGTCGTCTGCCTGTGAAAAGCCGCCGGCCGTGTGCGCAGCAAGCGCGGCTATTTGGATGGCGGAAATTTGTGGCGCCAGTTTGTGGCGCCATTGTGCGGTGTGCCGGACGTCAACACGTGATGCGCGTGGGGTGGCCGGGCCGCTGCCGCTGCCGCTGGGTCTGCCTCGTGCTGTCGCCAGATCTGCCATACGGCTGCCACCAGATCTGTCATACGGCTGTCGCCAGATCTGCCATACGGCTGTCGCCAGATGTGCCATACGGCTGTCGCCGGATGTGCCACACGGCTGCCGCCAGATGTGCCATACGGCTGTCGCCAGATCTGCCATACGGCTGTCGCCGGATCTGCCATACGGCTGTCGCCAGATGTGCCATACGGCTGTCGCCGGATCTGCCATACGGCTGTCGCCGGATCTGCCATACGACTATCGCCAGATGTGCCACACGGCTGCCGCCGGATCTGCCATACGGCTATCGCCAGATGTGCCATACGGCTGTCGCCAGATGTGCCATACGGCTGTCGCCGGATCTGCCATACGGCTGTCGCCAGATCTGCCATACGGCTGTCGCCAGATGTGCCATACGGCTGTCGCCGGATCTGCCATACGGCTGTCGCCAGATGTGCCATACGGCTGTCGCCAGATGTGCCATACGGCTGCCGCCAGATGTGCCATACGGCTGTCGCCGGATCTGCCATACGGCTGTCGCCAGTCCTGTCCCAGCGCTGCACTGTCGCCGGATCTGCCATACGGCTGTCGCCAGTCCTGTCCCAGCGCTGCACTGTCGCCAGTCCTGTCCCAGCGCTGCACTGTCGCCAGTCCTGTCCCAGCGCTGCACTGTCGCCAGTCCTGTCCCAGCGCTGCACTGTCGCCGGATCTGCCACACGGCTGTCGCCAGTCCTGTCCCAGCACTGCACTGTCGCCGGATCTGCCATACGGCTGTCGCCAGTCCTGTCCCAGCGCTGCACTGTCGCCGGCGCCACAACATGACGCAGCGACAACTCATTGTCAAGCGCGAGCACAATGCGAAGACCGATCGATGGAAAACGAGGAAGAACCGTACGAAGAAAAACAAGCCAGTGCATGTAGTGCTTTCCAACGCGATATCAACTGCAAGTATGCATGAGATCGAAGCACTGTGGCACGCATTGCTCGCATTTACTGCGTGGAGTGTAGGTTGGCGTTGCTCTGCTAACCGTAACTCCGCACTGAATTGACAATGCACCTCACGCAGTTCAATTAGAACATGCGATGGGCTCGTTAATCGTTAAGCTGGACCGGAACCAATGTGCCTCAACACAGCACCCGATCGGGGAATTCCAATTCCACAGCTAGATTTTAGGCGGGGCTTCAGCGTGCCACACGACACGGCCGCCATTCTAAGCCGAACACAGTTATAACAAAGCCGTAATGCAAACCGCAGCCGCACTAAAACCGAAGCAGTGTCCCGTATAAACAGACACCGCACTGCAGCCGTTAACTGAACCGCACCACACGTAACAGCTGCAGCCATTAATTGAACCGCACCACACGTAACAGCTGCAGGCGTTAATTGAACCGCACCACACGTAATAGCTGCAGCCATTAATTGAACCGCACCACACGTAACAGATGCAGCCGTTAATTGAACCGCACCACACGTAACAGCTGTAGCCGTTAATTGAACAGCACGACATGTAACAGATGCAGCCGTTAATTGAACCGCACCACACGTAACAACTGTAGCAATTAATTGAACCGCACGGCACGTAACAGCTACAGCCGTTAACTGAACCGCACGACACGTAACAGCTGCAGCCATTATTTGAACCGCACCACACGTAACAGATGCAGCCGTTAATTGAACCGCACTACACGTAATATCTGCAGCCATTAATTGAACCGCACCACACGTAACAGCTGCAGCCGTTAACTGAACCGCACCACATGTAACAGCTGCAGCCGTAAACTGAACCGCGCCACACGTAACAGCTGTAGCCGTTAACTGAACCGCACCACACGTAACAGCTGCAACCGTTAACTGAACCGCACCACATGTAACAGCTGCAGCCGTTAACTGAACCGCACCACACGTAACAGCTGCAGTCGTTAACTGAACCGCACCACACGTAACAGCTGCAGCCGTTAACTGAACCGCACCACACGTAACAGCTGCAGCCGTTAACTGAACCGCACCACACGTAACAGGTGAAGCTGCACCTGTTGACGGGGACGCGATAAAAAAGCGCCCTCATTGATCGAGCGGCTCGCTGCGACCAGAGCCGCGCCTCGGTGACTTAATGATTAACAACGGCCACTTTCTCATCGACGTTTCGATGTTTCCAGTGCACTCAATTTCAGTTTAAATGGTACTTGTCCGGACCTGTGGAAGTCATGAGCCACAGTGAGGAATATGACTTTTTCTGAAGATATGGCGTTTAAGCCACCTATAACAATTAAACTGATTCTACATGTCATATCAGCTGGTTTGAATGGTTTAACATTGCCACGAACGTATATATATATATATATATACACACACACACGTTCGCGAGCAAACGCCTTACCTATCCAGTTGTTGCACCAGGGTCTGTGCGAGACGAGTGCTGTTGTTACATTAGACAATTCGATATCAGGAACAGTCATATCCCGAAGGGTGAAGCAAGCTAAAAGTTTTCAATTTGCCAATTGGGCGTTAATTCATGTCATAGCTGACGAAGAAACTTCAGCCAGGGCTTTTACTTATTTAAGGCACAGTAATAAGCCAACAGCTGCGTGAGGGGATGGGGAGCAAGTCTCGTATCATCTTCTGCAAAGTGCACTGAAGTCCACCATACTCTTACTAATACAACTGATATCTGCGATCTCGTGCCGTTCTAATTTGTATGCACACATACCAATGCCGTTGTGTTGAAGCCACCAGGCGTTGAACTTCACGTAAAAGAAGCAATTGCGCAACCCCAGCTTGAATTCCTGGGATTACCTGCGCACCGCGCAGTATGCGAAAACAAGCTGTCGAGCGAAGATGCTCATCCGACTTCGGAGGCGCATCCGTACTCAACGTGCTTTGTCAAGCCGTAGCGTCACAATAGGCGAGGGGGTCGGGGGAACTTGGGACGGAGTAATCGGTGATTGATGATGGGCACAGATGGAATTTACCGAAATGGCGGCGAGGCCTCGAGGAGCTTTAAATTCTTCGATTTTGTGCTCTGGTAGACCCAGTGGTCCAAGGTGGAACCGTCACACAGCGGGGAAAATTGCGATGTAGTCGGAATAAATTCAGGAAATGTTTTTCTTCATTTCTCCATATTTTTTTTACTGCGAACTATGCAAAAAAAATGTTGGTTGTTTTCAGATATGGGGCTAACTTTATTTGATCTGTAAAACATCGGGTTATAATATTCTCGTAAAGGCAGCCATTGCGTGATGTGAACTGCATGGCCCGACAGCACGCGCAAATAGGCCGTGCATTGGATGCATTCCGTACTGGGCAATGGGTGATGTTCAAATGAAGGAGTGCATGGTCTAATAGCTATCACCATTGGGAGCATATCAATATGTACACATCACAGTTTCATTTAATCCCGTTGCCCTACGCATTTAATTTGGTACGGAGTCCCGACATCAGCACAACAGCCGCGACAAAGACTGGCTGGCTGTGGGAGAGTGCTTGCCGAACCCAGAATGTCGCATACCAAATTCCAACGCTGGACGGCCGACTACGGTTTTCAGACAAGGGGCGCAGAGCCTAGCTTCATGCCACGGCTGATTTCCGGCATGCGTGCAGTAGCTCGGAGCTGGTATTTCTGCAGCCTCTGCGGTGCACGGAGAGGGACGGCGGCTGGCTTCGCAGCTGCTGGAACAAGCAGGTTCCCCGCGACGAGGCTAGTTGTTGGTGTTCAGAGCCAGGACGAGCAGGGAGCCGCGCTGCACCCACACCGCTGAAGAGGCGTTGGCGCTGATGGTGGACCTGGACTTAACCAGACCTCAGTACGTCCCTACAGCAGTCGGCTAAGGGGCGCCATTGTCCCCCTCCCTACGAGCGGGCCGCCGGCGCCAATTCAGCGTGCCTGCCGCCATCAGACACCATTACCATGCAGCCGGACCGAGCGCGGGTGGAGCTGCAGCAACTGCTGGACCACACGGCCGCCCGTCTGCTGCAGCTGCAGGCAGAGGTGGTGGAGAGAGTGACGGACGAAGCGCCACCCCAGCTCACTCTGTACTGTAAGTAGGGCATGGACGGGTCGTCTGGACACAGTCCGTACAAATAGGCTAGTGTTGAGCAAGATGAGCAGATGTTCGCCACAACTCTGGTGCCAGTCCAGCCTCTGACAAGCCACGGAGACGTGGTCTGGACGAACGTCAAGCTCAGCTCCAAGCGCTTCTGCAGGCCCGTCAATCTTCAGCTCGCCAAGGAAACCAGAGAACTGACCGAGGGAGAGTTCCAGCGAACGAAGACTGACATCGGCGCGCTGCAGCCACTTGTCACGGAGACTGCTATCGTCCGCTACAACATGCAGATGACCATGGTGGACGGGAAGGACGTCAATGTCCCCACAGAGACCAACTCCACACAGAGGTGCAGCATGTCTGGCGTCACTTCTAAGATGTCCAACGACCTCCGGGCTGTCGCTGCGCTGCCCGCCAGCAACTTGGAGTATGGACTGACCACCCTTCGTCGCTAAAACCCACTGAGCCCCACATATATGCCAAGTCATATCACGGTGGTGGGTGATAGTAATCGACAGTCGATGGTCGATGATCATCCGATAGTAATCGACAGCCGATGATCAGCGGTAAGTGATCAGCAGTCTGATCAGCAGTCTCTGATCAGCGGTCACCGATCAGCGGTCACCGATCAGCGGTCACCGATCAGCGGTCACCGATCAGCGGTCACCGATCAGCGATCAACAGTCAGCGATCAGCAGTCTGTGATCAGCAGTCAGCGATCAGCAACCAGTGGTCAGCAGTCGGTGATCAGTAAGTAGTGTCACCGCCTACTGGTATAGCGGATCTGTGATGGCCGAAGGGTGGTCGGTGATCAATGCCAGTGATCGGTGACAGACGGCCGAATTACGAGCGGCCGCTCACAAAGAGCCACAATCCGACTCAATGCGCCTGACGGCGCCGAGCGCACACACGCACACAAACACACCGCAGGCAGACAGGCAATTACGCCGACAGGGGGGGGGGGGGCACACGCCGCGACCGGCCGTCACTCAGACGGCCCGGGGCCATTCAGCGTGGCTCGGTGCCGTCGACACACGTCGCGCCAGCCGCCGGCCGCATCACGTCGCCATTGGCGCCGCGTCACGGACGGCGGCACGTGCGCGGAAAACGGCAACGTCCGCCGGCGGGCCGTCAGGGTAGCCTGGGGCGCGCACCTGGTGACAGGCGGGGGGTGTTATGATGGTGACGTCCGTCGTCGGGCCGTCAGGGTAGCCTGGGGCGCGCACCTGGTGACAGGCGGGGGTGTGTTATGATGGTGACGTCCGTCGGCGGGCCGTCAGGGTAGCCTGGGGCGCGTCACGGGACGGCGGCACGTGCGCCGGCGGGCCGTCAGGGTAGCCTGTCGTGACGTGTGTTATGATGGTGACGACTGTCGGCGGGCCGTCAGGGTAGCCTGTCGGCAGGCGCGCACCTGGTGACAGGAGTGTTATGTGTTATGATGGTGACGACTGTCGGCAGGCCGTCAGGGTAGCCTGTCGATGGGCGCGCACCTGGTGACAGGAGTGTTATGTGTTATGATGGTGACGACTGTCGGCGGACCGTCAGGGTAGCCTGTCGATGGGCGCGCACCTGGTGACAGGAGTGTTATGTGTTATGATGGTGACGACTGTCGGCGGGCCGTCAGGGTAGCCTGTCGGCAGGCGCGCACCTGGTGACAGGCGGGGGTGTTATGATGGTGACGTCCGCCGGCGGGCCGTCAGGGTAGCCTGTCGTGACGTGTGTTATGATGGTGACGACTGTCGGCGGGCCGTCAGGGTAGCCTGTCGGCAGGCGCGCACCTGGTGACAGGAGTGTTATGTGTTATGATGGTGACGACTGTCGGCGGACCGTCAGGGTAGCCTGTCGATGGGCGCGCACCTGGTGACAGGAGTGTTATGTGTTATGATAGTGACGACTGTCGGCGGGCCGTCAGGGTAGCCTGTCGGCGGACGCGCACCTGGTGACAGGGAGTGTTATGTGTTATGATGCTATGTGCTATGATACTTCGTGACGTGTGCTATGATGGTGACTGCCGACGGCGCAGAAGCAGAAATGTGCCGGCGGCTGGTGTAGCGTGACGTTGCCCTGTGTTCGGGTTGGGTCATTCGAAGGTGTGCTGCTGGTCGGGCGGCAAACTAATGAGGAAAAGAACGGATCAATAGTTATGTATCGACAGACCCTGTGCTTGTAAGCATCCTGATGACGCACGTGGTGGTGGATCCTGGATCCTGGATCCAGGAGTTCACTAGACTATGGCTTAAAAAACCGCAAAGATACGTTCATGTACTTTCCTGAGAAAACTGGAAACTAGTTAACTGCAGGATTGACAGGGCAACTTATTCGGTTGGATTTTCTATGCCGGCCACCTGTCGGCTGATGATGTAGATGATGCTGAATCTGTACCCATTATCTGATAGAGATACCGTAATTGTGCTTCGAGTGAGGCGAATCCCGAGCAGTCTACCCCGGTGCACATATTACAAAAGTTCACATCAGTGACCCGACCTGACCCAACCGTCGAGCTTTTGCAATATTGAGAAGGGGGAAAAATATTTGCCCGTCCTAGCGTGTGAGCCGGAATTGGACGCTTGGGTCGCTTAAGCCTGCCTTTTCCAGTCAAATGTTCTTGATCGTTCTTGAAAAAGCGCTTTGCAGTGGTACTAACCATGTCGCGGGTGTTTCAACGTCCATCTCCAAGAGCTGCTGCGAGGAGGTAGCTGCGGTCGGTCTGCAGGGCCGCTCCCGACAACGACCTGGACGCCATGTGCGACGCCATGTGCGAGCGCGAGAGCCGATAACGCGGCTAGGGGAGTCGCAAGGGGTGGGGTTGTTAAGGACTAGAGGGTGGCTACGTCTCTTAGCAAGCCAATGCTCAGGGAGGATGGCTACAGGGCTGGCGACGGCAAGCTGTCAACAGGAAAACGAGAACACCTAACCCCATTGAGGATTGCTGCACACGTACCCCACGCGACAGCGCTACCAGATCCCACGCGACAGCGCTACCAGATACTTTTAGTCTGCTCTCGCCCTCTCATGTTCAGCGCCCCTAATGGCGCCTTATGTTGGTGAGTGCCTTAATTCTGCCTAGCATGGTTGCGTTTTATTGAAATGCACCTGTTCATTAATTAGCACCCGTGTAAAGAGAACTTCAGTTAATGTAGTTGTTTCACCTTAATGTATTTAATTTCACTATGAGATGGCAGAAAACTCCCATATTTTGCAAACCAAAATAAATGGACCCATATTGTAGAAAGAGTATTATTGTTCCTAGTATAGTTCATTTCACACAATGCGACACTCCTGCGCTCAATTCCATCACTAAGGTAGAATAGCATCACCTCTAGCATATTTTCACACCAACTTGCATCAAAAGAGCACAAAAGCCAATTTTGTCATCTACACCAAATGCAAAGCTTGTTTTCACTCCTTGGTTTCTCGACGCTCCGGAATTCAAAGCGGGTAGCAGAATTCGTACGGCACGCTTCAGAGCTGATGAACATGTTAGAGCCGACGGCAGGACTTGCTTGGGACTGGACTTGCCGGGTTCTGGAGGCGAGACTTGCGGTAGCCTGGGGTGGGACTTGCCTGAGCCTGGGGGCGAGACTTTCCGGAATCTGTAGGAGAGACTTGCCGGAGCCTGTGGGCGGGACTTCCCGGAGCCTGGGGCGAGACTTCCCGGAATCTGAAGGCGAGACTTGCCGAAGCCCAAGGTGGAAATGATTCAGAGTTGATGGCATGTCATTACGGCGTGGCCGTGCCGTGGGAAGCCGCACGTGACCTCGTCAAAACACCGACCGTGCCGCCATTGCGCTCGTGGCGTGAGGTCTCGACTGGCCCGAGGCGGTCCGGAGCCGTGAGGTCCCGACTGGCCCGAGGCGGTCCGGAGCCGTGAGGTCCCGACTGGCCCGAGGCGGTCCGGAGCCGTGAGGTCCCGACTGGCCCGAGGCGGTCCGGAGCCGTGAGGTCCCGACTGGCCCGAGGCGGTCTGGAGCCGTGAGGTCCCGACTGGCCCGAGGCGGTCCGGAGCCGTGAGGTCCCGACTGGCCCGAGGCGGTCCGGAGCCGTGAGGTCCCGACTGGCCCGAGGCGGTCCGGAGCCGTGAGGTCCCGACTGGCCCGAGGCGGTCCGGAGCCGTGAGGTCTCGACTGGCCCGAGGCGGTCCGGAGCCGTGAGGTCCCGACTGGCCCGAGGCGGTCCGGAGCCGTGAGGTCCCGACTGGCCCGAGGCGGTCCGGGGCCGTGAGGTCCCGACTGGCCCGAGGCGGTCCGGAGTCGCCGGAGGCAGATTTGCGTCCCCCGTCGCACCGAGGACTTCCCGTGGCGTGTCCGGTTCTCGGAGCGGCGGCAGTCGCGACGACTTTGACCCAGTTCGTCGGACGGTGGGGTGCGTGGACACCCCCCCTCCCACCGCCCCGCCGGCTCCGCCCACGCATGTTCGTGGTCGTCTCGGTCCGCGGAGTGTTGGCAGTGCCGTCCGGCACACTGCGGGCTGCTGGCGTGTGGGTCCAGCTCGCGGCCACTCTCCCCTGTCCGTGAGAGATACTGCCCCCACCTAACGACGTCCGAAACGGACCGCCTCTCAGCTAAATACGCTCTATCCGACGCAAAATGGTCCAGATCAGCTCCCAACTCCTCTCCACAATGCGGGAAACAACACACAATTATCCCACCTATCCCTATGGGGACGAGTGGTCTAGGGGTTAGATGCTTGTCTCACAATCGAAAGATTGTGGGTTCGAGTCTCACCTGTCGCTACTCTTCGCCCGCGACCAATCGGCGTGAGAGATTGGCGACGCTATATGACTCAACGGTCGACGTGTCGTAAAACCAATAATCAACCAACCACCTATCCCTATCCCAAGAGCTTAGCTGTTGTGAAAGTCCGAGAATAGCGTACCCACTCCCTCTTCCCTGTTCCCTGTTCCCTGTTTCTTCATTTTTTCTTCTTTTTCCCCATGGGTGATCCAACTTTGGAACGGAATAAAGTGCTGCAGCAGGGTGTAGCGCATCATGGTGTGGACATGGTTGTAGGGCATCATGGTGTGGACATGGTTGAAGGGCAAGCCTCCATATAGTGGCACAAGTGTCGTGCTGTGCGCCCAGTGGGCAGCACACCCACACAGCCGCCTATCCGCACACTTGGCCTGCTGATGCGCATGATACACACGTGGCTCCACTCCGCATATGGACGAGCAGATCTTAGTGTTTTTAGGTTTCTTCTCGCCATGCAACGCCATCAATGTTGAATTTGTGGAGACGGTCGTCTTTGTGTTGGGTGGTGTGAAATGCTGCCTTTTCCAGTGCTGCATTTGAAATGGGTGCGTCATATAAACGGCTTTTAAGAGTCAACCCAGGCTTGTGGCACAGCCCAACTGCATGCCCTTTGGTGGCCAGTAGCTGCAGTGGTATTGCTGCCGATGCTGACATACCTGCCACAGCTGGGGTAATAGCTGGTCACAATGGTCATTTCACTATAATTGATGTTTTTGTTTCGGGCGCAACACCGGTCACAGGTGCGCGCCAGCGCAGAGCATGTTCCACGCGGGGGTCCGTTCCACCGGAGCGGAAACCACGGCACCCAGGCGGTGGAACTCACGGTAGTCAGGCGGTGGAACTCACGGTAGACAGGCGGTGAAGCTCACGATACCCAGGCGGTGAAGCTCACGGCTGAGGGGCGGAACTCACCGATACGCAGGTCCAGCATCCTGAAATTGACTTTTGTAGAGTGGAGGGGAGAGGGATGATGTGAAAAGAATGTGTAAGCATACATTGCTGATGCCTATTAATGAGTAACTCTCTATGGGCTTCGTTGATTGTTTGATGATGGCTGTGTCTATATACCTATACCTGCTGCCTTTACCAATGGGCAGTGCTGCTGTCAGAGGCCATGAGCACTTTTGAAGACACAAAGCTCACTTTTAGCATGTACTTAAAAATAGGAAAAGTGGTACTGAATGTCAAAAAGAAAAAGTGGCGTCAAAGTAATTGTCATTCAGTGTGAGTCTACTCAAATTTCAGAGTTTCAGGACGTTACCCAGGTGGCAGAATTCACGAACCCGGGTGATGGAACTCGAGACTCATCCGGTGGAACTCGAGGCTCAGGCGGTGGAACTCGAGGCTGAGGCGGTGGAACTCGAGGCTCAGCCGGTGGAACTAGAGGCTCAGCCGGTGGAACTCACGGCACCCAGGCGATGAAGCTCACGGCCGAAGAGCGGGACTCGAGGCGGTGGAACTCGACGCTCAGGGCGGTGGAACTCGACAATCAGGGCAGTGGAACTCACGGCGCCCAGGTGGCAGGCGGTGATGGAGAGGCCGATGGCGAGCGGAGCCGAGCCGGTGACGTCGGTGCGCGCCTCGTCGCACACGCCGAACACGACGAACACCAGCACGAACGTGATGAACAGCTCGACACCGAAGCCCTGGAACGGCGACAGCTTGGGGCTGACGGCGGTCATGCCGAGCGAGCCCTGCACGTCCTCCGGGGTCAGCACCTGCGGGCAGGCCGGGCGGTCAGCGTCGGAGCAAAGTACGGCGGCACGTGCCGGAAGTGGAGCAGACACTACGGAGCCACGGCTGCCATCCAGGCGCCTGGCTTTACAGTTTTATGGCGCACCGACCAAACCTGGTCATTTTACACCCATCTCACACCAGTTTTACAACCACAACGGCTAACGGTCAAACAGTCAAACATGACGGACGGCAAGTATAAAGAGCGGTGTACAGCAGCATGCCTACGACGAGCGGTGTACAGCAGCATGCCTACGACGAGCGGTGTACAGCAGCATGCCTACGACGAGCGGTGTACAGCAGCATGCCTACGACGAGCGGCGTGCAGCAGCATGCCTACGATGAGCGGTGTGCAGCAGCATGCCTACGATGAGCGGTGTGCAGCAGCATGCCTACGATGAGCGGTGTGCAGCAGCATGCCTACGACGAGCGGTGTGCAGCAGCATGCCTACGACGAGCGGTGTCAGCAGCATGCCTACGATGAGCGGTGTGCAGCAGCATGCCTACGATGAGCGGTGTACAGCAGCATGCCTACGACGAACGGTGTGCAGCAGTATGCCTACGATGAGCGGTGTGCAGCAGCATGCCTACGATGAGCGGTGTGCAGCAGCATGCCTACGATGAGCGGTGTCAGCAGCATGCCTATGATGAGCGGTGTGCAGCAGCATGCCTATGACGAGCGGTGTGCAGCAGTATGCCTACGATAAGAGGTGTACAGCAGCATGCCAACGATGAGCGGTGTGCAGCAGCATGATACAACAGCATGTTGAGTCAGGCTCTGGTGCTTATCATGGCAGCTGCAATACTTCTCAGCGCAACGGTTCCTCCCATGTCGATAAGATATCTGTACGATGATGATGTGCTGTGATGATGATAAGATATCTGTGTGATGACGATAGCTGTTTTATAGTTGGGCTGATGTTATTCCATACTGCGCTAACATCACTCGCTTTTCGTTCGTGCGCTACATTGCTCATAACTGTGTATTCGCCAGCTTGTATTATGCCTCGCTCCAGTAGTATCTAACCCGTGTTACCCCAGCGACTTTGTAGATCTGCAAAGGCTGCCTCAGTCGGTAACGTGTATGAATAAATATAAACATGCATACACATGTCACTTGCCATCTTCCATCAGGCACTTCGCTGCGGCTGGGGCTGGAGTAGAAAACTTGCGGACTATCGCTTTCCCAATTTCGGTTTCAGCCGACTTTGAAGCTATACAATGTAACCTTTACTGGCCATTGGTAGCAAGGTACGCTCTGGACATGGCCGCTGGATACAGCCATTGGGAAATGTTGGCCACTGCCCTTTTGCAAATTGTGTTTTCCCGCGTTGCTGATACAACATGCATCTGATGCGTGCCTTGATTTGATGCGGGAATAAATCGACACGTCTCACGTCTGGTAGGAGGCATGGTCTGATCAGATAGCGACACGTTTCACGTCTGGTAGGAGGCATGGTCTGATCAGATAGCGACACGTTTCACGTCTGGTAGGAGGCATGGTCTGATCAGATAACGACACGTTTTAACGTTTGAGGGCCGGTGTGGTCCGACTGTGACGGAAACGTCGGATACTTCAATCGCACAGGGTACATTTGATCGCGCGTGCGTTTTTGTTTGGATTTCTCTTTCCTCGGTGCTAAGAAAATGCGCCGTGAACACCTGAACAGGGAAAAAAATGAAAAGGCAAAATGAGCGTGCATGAAGCCTCGTGACAACGGACGTGACTCCATTTATTAGAGACATGTAGCAGGTCAAGCCATTCGCGACGGGTCAAGTGATGAGGATTCTATCGGACAATCTGACCGACACCTGCCGACAAAAGCAAATCAATTCTACGATATAAGTACTCTATTCAAGCCGACGTATTCCAATCTGTTTTATTGTCCCGTGTGTCGGGCGATTTGGTCGTCGAGTCCGCTTGAGGCTCGAAGACGAGCGCGGCGTAGCCGCAGTAACGCCACCACCTGTTGACTCCGATCAGTGGCATCGCCAGGCCTTCGAGGCCGGTGCCCCCCCGGACGCAAGTCAAGCTTTTTTCCCCAATGTCAGCAAAGATTCGCTACGCGAAACGAGAAGTCGCCGGATTCAAGCCGCAGTGTTTTGAGGCGGGACGGGGAACTGCCCCCCGGTACTCTCCCCCCCCCCCACTCTCTGTGGCGACGCCTATGGCGGTGGTGTACCCAGGTCAAGCTCGGGGTGGCAATAGCGCCGGTCGATAGTGGCGGTGTGTTGCCCAGGCGCACATTGTGAGCCACAGAGCATTGTGGCCACACGGGTGGCAATAGCGCCGGTCGATAGTGGCGGTGTGTTGCCCAGGCGCACACAGTACGTCCGAGCATTGTGGCCACACGCCGACTGGAATGATTTGAGGGCAATCGCTGCGGCCAGAGGCCAGAGGCCAGATGCCAGAGGCCAGATGCCAGAGGCCAGAACTCAGTAAGCGGATTGCCGGCGTGCCGCTGTCCCGCTGCGGCCAGAGGCCAGAGGCCAGAGCTCATTCAGCGGATTGCTGGTGTGCCGCTGTCTCGCTGCAGCCAGAGGTCAGAGGACCAGTGTACTGCCGGCGGGTCCGCTGCGGCCAGAGGCCAGAGACCAGTGTATTGCCGGCGTGCCGCTGTCCCGCTGCGGCCAGAGGCCAGAGACCAGTGTACTGCCGGCGTGCCGCTGTCCCGCTGCGGCCAGAGGCCAGAGACCAGTGTATTGCCGGCGTGCCGCTGTCCCGCTGCGGCCGGAGGCCAGAGACCAGTGTACTGCCGGCGTGCCGCTGTCCCGCTGCGGCCAGAGGCCAGAGACCAGTGTACTGCCGGCGTGCCGCTGTCCCGCTGCGGCCAGAGGCCAGAGACCAGTGTATTGCCGGCGCGCCGCTGTCCCGCTGCGGCCAGAGGACAGAGACCAGTGTATTGCCGGCGTGCCGCTGTCCCGCTGCGGCCAGAGGCCAGAGACCAGTGTACTGCCGGCGCGCCGCTGTCTTAGCACGGACTGGGCGTGCTATCGACACGAGGCGTGTTTGCTGTGTTGTGTAGCTCGCGGACCAAGTGACAACCAACCACGAGTGGGCAGACTGACACGGCATGGCCGAGACTGCAGGCAAGTCATTTGAATGATTCGTAGCCTTGGTATGTTTGGATCCTGGTCCAAATCAAATTATCTAAGTATTACGGTGCATGGGCGCCCTGATGCAGGAAATGATGGCTTTGGCTTGGAATGCCCTGGATTTAAATTAACTATGAGATAGTAAATAAGGAATAAATAAGAAATAAATAATTAAATATAATCGCTAATAATAAATAATAACCAATAAATAGTGCTCCAATCAATACACAAAGAACAGTTTTTACTACGGAGAGTTTGGTAGCCTTATGGTACAAAACTCCTGCCTTCCTACATGACAACTACCCCAGTTTCAAGGTTGCGTATATCATGTGCAAACCATTTCGCAAGTTTCTCCCACGTGGAGAGAGGAGTTGCCTAATAGTAAATTCCACGTAGTGGAGATGCAAAGACAAATGGCAGCGATTTGTTCACATTGAGGGTCCAATAAACGCGCGCGCCTGATGTAAACTATACAATATTCACATCGGATATGCAAAACCTAGAATTGCACCAACTAAATCCTTATCGGGAATCGCTCAGACAGTAGTCTACAGACGCGACGGAACGTCTGGCGGCAAGGGGGAGTGGTACTTTCGGATGTTAGGCAATGTGTTTGGGGCTTCTGACAAGTATGTTGCTTGTGCAACATCCAGCATATTACAGAAATGGCACAATAAAATGCAACAAAAACACATGCCTTCACAGACCTGCGGGCATCCATTGCAGAACTTTTGGTGTAAAGCTTGTCAGGTCACGTCAGGTCAGGTCAGGTCACTAGCCTGAGGCGATTCTTCGTGAAAATGTCCTGGTGGATTTCCGCAGATTTCGCACTTTGTCAAGCTCGGACCCAAATAGATGGTGAACTATGCATGGTATCAGTATGAAATACACATCCCGTGTCCCGGATTCAATTCCAAGTTAAATGAGCGTTCACATGGCCTCATAGTGTCCGCGCGCTCCCGTGTAGTTGAGGTCTAGTCACGCATGGTCAAAATGCGGTTTTATTTTTGGTACCCAAAAGCAACTTGCGGCCCTGTGGGAAAAACATGCACGTCGAATCCGAAATCAATGCCCATGATTACCCTAGAACCAGCTTTGACCTCTTTGAACCCATGCGCCTGTGCTGGTCAGTAAAGGTCAAAGGCAAGTTCACCAAAAGCCGTCCAAACCAGAGTAATTTTGAGTGCTGAGTTCGAATTTAGCGTTCTTTTTTGCCCTCCATGGTCGAATATTATGCGCTTGGGACCCAAGAGCCAAAACCCCACATTGACCCTTGATGACTTGACTTAACCTGCACAGGAGCTTGTGAATGTTATAGGATCATGCAACCCATCAATGGACTGAAAATGTAATGCAAACAAACGCAGATATGTAGATCATGAGGGTGGCATGCATAGTTTGCCATTTATTTGGACTCAGGCTTGAAAAGGACGAAATCTGCCGAAATCTGCCGAAATCTGTCTGAACAGATTCTCGAAGAATCGTCACAGGTCAGTAACCAAACCTGACCTGACGACACAAGTTGTACACCAATGATTCGGCAATGAATGATCGGAGATGTGCGCAAAATTTGGGCCCTCTAGCCCACTCTGTTTAAGTAGTATTTGCAAAATCTGGGTGGGAAGTTACAACAGCAACGATGACACCAAAAGGGTATACCTACCGTCTGTCATACTCGACATAACTTTCAGATCATTACCTCGAAGCAATTCATTCGTGCAGATCAAGAAAACTCGTCCAATTTATGATTCATTAACTATTACCATGCAAGCATGCAATGCAAAAAAAATACGTTACGTCCAGATTATGGCTCCAATGGGCAAATATGTAGAACCCTAAGGGATGCTAGTGTTTTTATGAAAATAAACATTAAGAATTGCTTGGCAGAAGCAAGGGCAGGTCAGGAAATTTAGTGCAGCGGAACATTCGTCTAGTGGATCGGGCACAATTTTAACGGGGGAGCGACATCAATTCGAAAAGTTCATGATTTGAACTCAGACCTCACCAAGAAGCCCAGATTTTCCAGCGAGTTGACTTTGGCTAAAAAGAGAGGAAGAGGAGAGGCTGCAGTCGACCGTCCGTGGGGAACGCCATACTGGGGGGGGGACATACCCGCAGTGGTCCCCTCTGGGAACGCCATACTGGGGGGACATACCCGCAGTGTTCCCCTCTGGGAACGCCATACTGGGGGGACATACCCGCAGTGGTCCCCTCTGGAAACGCCATACTGGGGGGACATACCCGCAGTGGTCCCCTCTGGAAACGCCATACTGGGGGATATACCCGCAATGGTCCCCTCTGGAAACGCCATACTGGGGGACATACCCGCAGTGGTCCCCTCTGGAAACGCCATACTGGGGGGACATACCCGCAGTGGTCCCCTCTGGGAAGGCCATACTGGGGGGGACATACTCGCAGTGGTCCCCTCTGGGAACGCCATACTGGGGGTAACATACCCGCAGTGGTCCCCTCTGGATCCCGTGGGGACATCCCCGCAGTGGTCCCCTCTGGAAACGCCATACTGGGGGGACATACCCGCAGTAGTCCCCTCTGAATCCCGTGGAGACATACCCTCAGTGGTCCCCTCTGGAAACGCCATACTGGGGGGACATACCCGCAGTGGTCCCCTCTGGAAACGCCATACTGGGGGGACATACCCGCAGTGGTCCCCTCTGGACCCCGGGGCATGGTGTAAAAAATCGTCACCGGGGGACCACAACGACAAAATATGCCGAAAAAGAAGAATTTGCGCGGGATTTCATAATTTGCTACAAAGATAAGTACAATTTGCAGAGGATTAGGGGTATTTTCCTCCACAGTCACCATGCTAAAATCGGCTCCGCTGGATTCACAACTGGGACCAAGTCGGATGGATGAAGTGGCCATCACTTCACGTGGTCTCAAATGCCGTGAACAAGATCACGTTTGGTAAATTCCCAGCAGTGATGCCGAGAAGATTATGCTGTGCACCAGGACAACAATTTCCTTTAGATCATTCTAAGCAGTAGTACCGAAGAAACGACCAGAAAGATGAACTTTTGTTGTAACCATACGTACCCAACCCAATTATCAAAATGCTGCGCTAACTTTGAGTATTAGTTATTTTACGATGCGTAGTATCTGGAGAGAGCAAACGGTTTTAGCGAGTTCACCATGAGGGCCGACGCTCCCCTTGGTCACGCAAGGGGCGCGGCGCCCCAGCGCACCAAGCGTTCCGCCGACCCCGACAGTTTGAGTAGTGATCCCAGTCACATTATTTCTGCCCACTGCCGTAACGTCAAACAGAGTCCACTGCAGGGATCATCCGCCTGATTTCGCTGTTTGTTTTCAGATTCCATCGAGCAACCGTCGACGTTCTAATGCAAGTTCGATGTTCCGAGCTGCCGAAACGGCGACCTGCTTGCCGGTCGTCAGGGTCGAGGCTGACGGGTGCCGCGAGCCGTGGCCGGATCGCGGCGGTGCCCGGCGACTGACCGCCGCGTCGGCCAACACAGTCGCCGCCGGCGCGCCCCCCCCCTCCCCTCCCCGCCCGTGTCACAAGGTCGCACGGCGCGCGCGGACCGGCGAGGTGGCCGACCACGCCCACGCGGCGGGCGCGCCGCGGGAACTGGCACAGACGAAGACGCTCCCGGACGGTGGCCGCGGCTGGACGTGGCGGCCGTGGGCCGTGCAAGTCGGCATTGTGCCGCCCGACGGGGGCCGTTTGGCCCCAGATGACCCGCACAAAAAGTGGTGCGCGCCGGCCCCGACCCGGGTGCGCTGGAACAAAGCGCCGCCGCCGGCTGCTTATCTCGGCACGGCCGGCCCTGCCGTGGGAAGCGCGCGGCCCCGACAGGTCGCCGCCGCCGCCGCCGCCACTGTCGACCCAGTGACAGCAGGCCGGCCTGCGGCCAGAGGTCGTCAGAGGTGACTGGAGCCGGCGCCGCTCGTTAGACCGGCGTCACCACGCCAGTCCGCCATCAGGGGCGCCGAGGATCAGTCTGCAGCCGCCCGCAGCTCGTTAGACCGGCATCACCACGCCAGTCCGCCATCAGGGGGGGGGAGGAAATACCCGCCCCCCCCGCCGTACCGGCATCACCACGCCAGTCCGCATCAGGGGTGCCGAGGTTCTCAGCCGCCCGTTGTCACAACATGCCCAAACACTGGGGGACATGTGTCGCTTCATCTGGCTCCTACTGTGTGTCAACATGTCTCGAAAGCTTCTTTTCACCACTGAATCGATGAGTGCCGTCGAAACTATCTTGTCTGTGCGTGATCTGGTTATGACGTTAATTTATGTATAATACAGGAAGTCAGAAACCCGACAGTGCCTACTAGAGGTTTCTGCGAGTCGGACTCCATGCCTGCACCAGGTGACCTGACCTCAAGTCCACAGGCCACTCCGTGCCAGCTGCAGGCACCCACCCACAGCTCGACTGGAGGTCCCGTGCCAGCTGCAGGCACCCACCCACAGCTCGACTGGAGGTCCCGTGCCAACTGCAGGCACCCACCCACAGCTCGACTGGAGGTCCCGTGCCAACTGCAGGCACCCACCCACAGCTCGACTGGAGGTCCCGTGCCAACTGCAGGCACCCACCCACAGCTCGACTGGAGGTCCCGTGCCAACTGCAGGCACCCACCCACAGCTCGACTGGAGGTCCCGTGCCAACTGCAGGCACCCACCCACCCACAGCTCGACTGGAGGTCCCGTGCCAACTGCAGGCACCCACCCACCCACAGCTCGACTGGAGGTCCCGTGCCAACTGCGGGCACCCACCCACAGCTCGACTGGAGGTCCCGTGCCAACTGCGGGCACCCACCCACAGCTCGACTGGAGGTCCCGTGCCAACTGCAGGCACCCACCCACAGCTCGACTGGAGGTCCCGTGCCAACTGCGGGCACCCACCCACAGCTCGACTGGAGGTCCCGTGCCAACTGCAGGCACCCACCCACAGCTCGACTGGAGGTCCCGTGCCAACTGCGGGCACCCACCCACAGCTCGACTGGAGGTCCCGTGCCAACTGCAGGCACCCACCCACAGCTCGACTGGAGGTCCCGTGCCAACTGCAGGCACCCACCCACAGCTCGACTGGAGGTCGGACCCCAGGCCTGCACCAGGTGACCTGACCTCAAGTCCACAGGCCACTCCGTGCCAACTGCAGGCACCCACCCACCCACAGCTCGACTGGAGGTCCCGTGCCAACTGCAGGCACCCACCCACAGCTCGACTGGAGGTCCCGTGCCAACTGCAGGCACCCACCCACAGCTCGACTGGAGGTCCCGTGCCAACTGCAGGCACCCACCCACAGCTCGACTGGAGGTCCCGTGCCAACTGCAGGCACCCACCCACCCACAGCTCGACTGGAGGTCCCGTGCCAACTGCAGGCACCCACCCACAGCTCGACTGGAGGTCCCGTGCCAACTGCAGGCACCCACCCACAGCTCGACTGGAGGTCCCGTGCCAACTGCAGGCACCCACCCACCCACAGCTCGACTGGAGGTCCCGTGCCAACTGCAGGCACCCACCCACAGCTCGACTGGAGGTCCCGTGCCAACTGCAGGCACCCACCCACCCACAGCTCGACTGGAGGTCCCGTGCCAACTGCAGGCACCCACCCACAGCTCGACTGGAGGTCTTCCTCATCGCCTGCAGTCGTTCACGACCCGAACGCCACCGCCGGCACCCTGTAACTCGGCCACGGTGTGGGCGGACGGCCGCCAGGCCACTGTCTGTCTGGTTCAATGGCTAATTAGGCGCTGTTTTATGTGCCGCCGGCTGATAGTGCGGCCCGTATGGCCGACGCGAGCGCGCACGTTGCCGCGAAGTCCATCGGCGCGCCAGGCCAGACGGACACGGCACGGCCACGCCCGAAGGCGATGCGCGCGGATTTAATCAAGTCGCAGGTGGTCGGACGAGGAGGCGTGACTACAGACCATACCGTGGCGTGCACACAGGACGAGAGCCGGGGGGGGGGGGGGCACACTTTTGGACGAGCTGAAGCAGCATGTCAGGCACTGGGTTCAGGGTGTGAACTAGGGTACCCGGACCGGACAAATTTGCAGGCCAAGGGTCAGGGGTGGCAAAGCAATCGGCCAGGGGAATTTATTAGATTCCTGCGGTGCATCCTTACGAACCACTCACTCACTCACTCACACTCACTCACTCACACTCACTCACACTCACTCACTCACACTCACTCACACTCACTCACTCACTCACACTCTATCTCTCTCTCTCCCTGCCATCCATCCCTCGTGTGCTCCATTAAATTCTCACCAATTAGTGTCGGCGACGATGTTTTTGTGTAATGGCGTGTAATGTATTGCGTGAAGTAGCATGGATAATGACGAGTTGGCAGGCGAACAACACCGCCCGCGGGAGGCCCATTAGATCGTAATTGATGAACGATTTGTGGAACGACAACACCGCTTCGTGTTCAACGCATCAGTGCTGCTGCAAACTTCAGAATATTTTAGAATACTTCGAAACACTGAGAGTCAAATATTTTCGAGTAGAGCAGGCCATAACGCGGTTCCCTCACTTTTGCACAGGTCTCACCAGGACACAGTAAAAATGCGTTGGGGAAATAAGTATGTCACCTGAAAGCCACGCAGATCATTGCGGAATGCACCTGCGACCTTAATATAATTTTGTTTGAAGAAGGGAACATGCAGAGAATAAAGGCAACTTACAGAACAATTAGTACATATCTGGTTATCTACGGATAAAAAGCATACGCAAAACATGTGAGTAGCCTCCGGCACTATTCAGGACAGACGGCAAAATCTGATAATCAGCTGCTGGGAAACAGGACGTGCGATGCTAGCAGAAACTCCAAAGGACATGTATCACATATGCTATATATTGCACACATAATAGACGATCTTCAGCGAGCACACGATAGTATGTGAAGTCTGGAAAACGAACAATGAAATGCGGCATTAAGTACATAAGCAAACAAATTAGCATAGGAACATGAGCATAGATAGGTATATATACATTTAAGGAATATCAGACATTGCGGGATGAAGCCACCTTCTCTGCTGTTTAAAAACGGTATGTTTGGCGGACATGTTCAATCGTGGTGTTCCTAGGTGGCAGAGGGAGGGTAAAAATGCTAATGATGAGACACAAACCTAGAAACATGTGGGATAGTATTTGGTAGTCATAGGAAGTGCCGTAATCCCCCCACACCCTCGAGCACTTGTATATTTGGTTCAACACTAACCTTAGCAAAATAGCAAAGGACCAATATATGGATGCGCTTTACAGTGTCCCGAAGCCAATTTCGGAGCGTCGCCTATTGAAACACGATGAGGAATAAGGAATTACTAAATGAATCGTTACGGCAGCAACGTGAAACTACACCGAAGGACCATCCTTGATGTCAATCCTGGCTATGCTACTAAGCTATGGTATGCTGCCAAGACTTTCTAGTGCCTGCAGACTGGTGAAAACTACCTTCCTTGCCCAGGTTTTTGTTGCATTTACGAACTGGGCCGACGCCGAGGCGAGGCGAGGCAGAGCGGTCCAGACAGCACCCGTCAGTACGATCGAGTCTGTCGCACGCCATGTAATGGGCCTGCTCCATTGGACATTCTGCACTGTTAGAAGCTCGACGATGCTCTTCTCTTGCGCTCCATTGGTAGCACAGCCCCGTTCCAAGCTCACGAAACTATCCCAAGCTTTTCTATGTGAGGTAGTTTTGGCGATTAGGTACAAAAATTGCACGCTCTTGACATATTTGAGAATTGAAAGTCCTCCCCCATCCCAGCACATAGTTTTCTTTAAAAGAAAAAAGCGCCAAGTGCTGATATCTCCCAAAAATATCCGCCATTTGTTTGCTACTCAAAGCGCACGGACCTCCTGTCTTTTCTTTCACTGTCGACCCATGAAAAAAGCGTCCACCAGAGCGGATCGCACTCTCAGGAGAGCGTCCACCAGAGCGGACCTCACTCTCAGGAGAGCGTCCACCAGAGCGGACCTCACTCTCAGGAGAGCGTCCACCAGAGCGGACCTCACTCTCAGGAGAGCGTCCACCAGAGCGGACCTCACTCTCAGGAGAGCGTCCACCAGAGCGGACCTCACTCTCAGGCGATTTCTTCTGCGGTCAGTGACAAAACGGCATCATTTCCAGCTTTACATTGGTCAGCCAAGGCACCTCACCTTGTACACTCGGTTTCGGTAGGATGTCCGCCAGGCGTACCCCTTAAGCTCAGGGCTGGCTCACTCGAGCCCAGGGACCTCACTCTCAGGAAGCGTCCACCGGAGCGGACCTCACTCCAGGAGAGCGTCCACCAGGCGGACCTCTCAGGAAGCGTCCACCAGAGCGGACCTCACTCTCGAGGGAACGTAGGCTAAAGCGTCAGCGGACGCTGCACACCAAAAATTACTGGTAGGCTGCGCCGTTTCACAGTTATGCGTTGCGTGACAGTCTGCCAGCTTCGCCACCGGCCAGTGTCCGAGCGATTCGCGTGTGTGGTCGTCACGCGACCATTTGCCCTGCAGCCATGCGGGGATTTTTTACTCCAGCAACACAGAATGAGCAGGAAAGGTTGGAAAAAGCTCAGATGCAAAGATGTAACGAAAGGAGATGGGAGGTTTATGATGTCAATGAAGTATTCTCTGGCCCCAAAATAATAATAGAATGTCCAACATTTATACGTTTTAGAAATGCAGTTCGAACTCTTGCTGGGGTGGCTTTATGAACCAGGATCCAATTGCTAAGAAGAGCTGGTTCCGTGAACCCTGGCCATGATTCCATGAATTACAGTTTTACAGCCTAAATTTGGCAAAGCGCTTCAAGTGCCATGAATACACCGACACGGCGACCCCGGCAGCTCGCTCTCGACCTCATCGTGCCAATTGCCAACTGACCCTCCCAGCCGGGGACTAAAAGCGAGCAAGCGAAGCGGCTCGAACCCAGCATTGCCAGGACAGCGGAGACGGGTGCGACGGCGCTCTAGCCAACCAAGCTACCGAGGCGGCAAGTTGCAGGGAGGCACTTGCTTGCTTAATTCAGATTCATTGACAAGTCAATTAGTTACTTGATTAAATTGCATCTACTTCATTGAGAATCACATGTTTTAGGGTGCAAGGAATGTGTTGCATGATATCATATTATTTATTGCATATGTTGTGCACTGTACTGCTAGCGACATATTCAGAATTCCGTGGGGATAAAGTATTTCTTCACGCTGACACCATCCAACTATTTTACCATACAAATATTTTACTTTATATGAAGCAATATTTCTGGCACTCTTCTCGAACTCTTGCTGGGGTGGCTTTATGGACCAGGATCCAATTGCTAAGCAGAGCTTGTTGTTTGAATCCTGACCTCACCACCCGATCCAAGAATTGCAGTTCTACAGTAGAAATTTGGCAAAATGCTTCACGTGCTGGCAATACACCGACACGGTCACACCGGTAGCTCGTTATCGACCTCATCGTCCCAGTTAACAACTGGCCCTCCCAGCCGGGAGCTAAAAAGCAGCGCGTGAAGCGACTCGAACCTTATGATAAGCTAATTAGATTATGTAAACTAATTAGATTATAGCATTATGGTAAACTAATTAGATGGTATCCGTTTGAGGAAATATTTTATTTGCGCATAGATAATCTGAATATGTCGCTTGCAATATAGCGTACAATATATACAATAAATAATTCATATCATACAACATATGCCGCATGCTGAACAACGCGTGAATATCAATGAAACGGATGTAATGTAAACAAGTAGTTAATCGATTCATCAATGAATCTGAATTAAGCAAGCAAGTGCCGCCTTGGGATCCGCCGCCCCGGTAGCTCAGTTGGCTTGGGCACTGGCTTGCGCTGGTCTCCCCTGTCCTAGAAAGGCTGGGTTCGAGCCGCTTCACGCGCTTGCTTTTAGCCACTGGCTAGGAGGGTCAATTGGCAACTGGCACGATAATGTGGAAAACGCGAGCTTCCAGGGTGGTCATGTGAATGCATTACCGGCACGTGAAGCGTTTTGCCAAATATCTACTGTAGAACTGCAATCAATGGATCGGGTGATGCGGCCAGGGCTCAAGCAAGGTCTGTTTATCAATTGGATCCTGGTTTATAAAGCCACCCCAGCAATAATTCGAACGAAAGTTCTATAAAGTGTAAAAGTTAGAAATTATGTTATTATTGTAGGGTAGGAGAATCCTCTGTTGACATCATAAAATTACCCTCTCCTTTCGCTACATCCTTTCCAACCGAGCTCCTTCCAACACTTCCAGCTCATTCTGTGTTGCCGAAGTCCGAAATCCACAGCGATCAAACGCTGCCTGTCTACAGAGGTCGAGCGGTGGACCGCTCACTGAACTGCCAATGTTTTTTGGCCGACTGAGGAATGCAAGGCGGGAACAGCGTAGACCCGTGTTTACCACTGCATGGCTGCAGGGCAAATGGTCGCGTGACGATCACACACGCGAATCCTATGGCTCGGACACCGGCCGGTGGCGAAGCTGTCAGACTGTCACGCAACGCATAACTGTGAAACGGCGCAGCCTACCAGTAATTTTTGGTGTGCAGCGTCACAGCCTACGTTCCTAGTGAGCCAGCCATGCTAAGGGTACCCTGGCACATCCCACCGAAACCGAGTGTACCCTTAGGAAACATGTGCATGCCCATGTCCTGCTACGATACTGCAATGCATTGGCCCACTTGGATATGCAGCCCGGTTATAAACTGTTCTCGCTCAGATAGGTGGCGACTTGCTGGTAAATGGTGGCCTTTCAAAGCGTTGATGGCACTGTAAGCCTATCGTCTACACTGTCTTAATGAGATGAAGTCTTAATGAGAGCACACACACACACACACTCGAGTGGTGCGTGCGTGCGAGCGCGGCTGCGTGCGGGTGCGAGTGCGAGTGCGACTGCGAGTGCGTGTGCGTGCGCTCACGAGCTTACGGCCGAAGCCATGGATGTCGAACACGGTATTGCACGCACCAATTTCTACAGCTGCAACATCAGTTATCTCCCTCTTTCTCTCTAAATTGAGTGCTTCTTGAACTTTGCAACACCCACTTTTCTTTTCGCAAACTAATTTGCCACAGCAGCTTGGCTGGTGACGTCCCACGAATGATGAATACATCAGCTTTGCCCCAAATAGATACCAGCACTGGAGGTAAACCAACCCCTGCGAAACTATTTTGCAATGTCCTCAGTTATTTCCTCAACCACAATGTATTCGAACTACAGTGTCCCGTCGGACAATGCAGTCCGAACTATCAACGTCGATGCTAAGAGCCGAACGCTAAACAAGTATTTCTACGGGCAGCTTGTGGCCATTCACTCAGCCAGTTGGAAGGGAAGCAGACTCAGAAGGCCGAGATGACGCACCATGCCGACCCAGGCTGCACGCACGAGTCTGGGACAGCCGCAGGATTGTCGGACACCAAGGCGCGCGCGCGCGCGACCCGAATGGCAATGCCGGGTGGCCGGATGGGTGCGCACCCTGACCGGCCAACGTCTGTCGGCTCGGTCGGAGGAGTCGGGGGCAGCCGGGGGCAGTCTGAGGAAGTCGGGGGCAGTCGGGGGCAGTCGGGGGCAGTCGGGGGCAGTCGGGGGCAGTCGGGGGCAGTCGGGGGCAGTCGGGGGCAGTCGGGGGCAGTCGGCGAGTCGCTGGCCGGCAAGGCCGTGCTCCGCCGCTCCAGCACAGGTCGGCGCCGGCACGTCCCCAGCCGCCGCCGAAAATGCGGCCGGACGCGCGGAGTGCGGCCGCAGCCGGCGTGACGCGGCGCCCCGACAAAACGAAAGGAGACCGCCGAGGTCAAGGTCGTCTGACGCTGAGAACCCGGGGCGGCCACCAGGCGCGGCCGCCCCGGGCACGGGGTGCAGCTACTGCGGCGCGGCGGCGGCCGGTGTCAGACGGAGCCCGCGCCGGGGAGGGCTGCGGAGGGGGCGGGGCGCAGGCAGGGAACCAGGAAGTCTCGTGACAACTGTGGGAGCAAGGATGGGATAATTCAGGAGTACTAGAAACGTTGGCTAACCACTTTGCTCCATGCAGGTAAAATGTATGCAAAATTTGTCTCGTGAACACCTTAAAGCACAATAATGTCAGACTGCCATTACATTTTGCAACAAACTGCAGAAACCCGAGCCGCAGTATACTTGTGCTGCTTTTCTCAAGCTCAGTCAAATTCCACAATATGCCCGACATTCCATGTACAAATTAAGCCACCAATCCTTGTCCTCCATCTAGAATACATAGCAGTTCTGGCTAATGAATCACTTTAATTTTTCATTCGATAGTCATCCCTTTTCACATTATTTCCATCGACATCATAAAATATGGCAGCAGTTGCAGAGGGCATCTAGCTCACTTTGCATCATTGAAGTGCTGCTTGAAGATGTTGCATGACATTGGCCTACACGTGCTGATCACTGATTATGCTGCTATACACCTACCTACATATTATTGATCACGTCACCCTACACCTGCAGGTAGCCGATCATGTCTGCCTACACTGACTGATAATTGATTGCGTGAACTGCTACACATGCACAATGTATATATCCCTGCAAGTAAGCTAAACAAAAATACCACAACATGTCTGGCATTCCATGAAACGATCAACCTGAGAACATGTGTACCCTGTCTAAAATCCATAGCGTATAGCCAAATCATACCGGCAATTTGTCATTTGATAGCAGTCCCTTTTTGCAATATCTCCATGGACATCATCAATATATTGCAGTAATTGGAGCAGGTATCATACCCACTCTGTTCCATCACAATACTGCTTGAAGGTATGCTATGACATCTGCCGAACTATCACAATACACATGTGCATTTCAACCGCATCTCTATGTATTTGCCCATATATTTTACCAATCATGTGATGTGAGATGCGCAATATTCACAAATTAAAATAAACTTGGCACGCTATTCATTGGTCATTTATCAAGCACTTACATTGGTGAGTACTTGGGACTCATTAATAGAAGTGTGATATATAAGAACAAGGAAGTCATGAAAAAAAACTGTACTTAGCATATGTGTGACTCCACTTGGAATATTCTGTAAAAGCATGGAGCCCCTACCTATAAAAATATATAGACATGTTAGAAAGAGTGCAGCGCAAAGCAACTAGACTCATCAGTGGAATAGGTAACTTAGAATATAGAGAAAGACTTGTGGCATTAGATATGTACTCACTCAAGTATAGGAGATTAAGGGGAGACATGATTGAAATGTACAAAATTGTTAAAGGACTAGATCAGGTCAATTTGAATGGCGCTCTTCGGTTTAGAGTATCACATAGGGGTCATCAATTTAGGTTAGACAGGTTGAGGTGTAGGACAGTTAAGCGACAACAGATCTTCAGTCAAAGGGTTGTTGATCAGTGGAATGGGCTGCCAGTGCTGATGTTGTGAGGAGTTCCTCATTGAATGTATTTAAAAGTAGGGTGGACAATTTTTTTTAGACAGGAAAATCTTGTTTTTGAGTTCAAATTTGTCATGGATGGGGGTGAGATTTATGTTAAGCAAGTGTGCACGGTACAGACCCCTTTAAGCAGGCATGGATGCAGTTGGAAAATTATTGATAAGGCATTCAATCCACATGTGTTAAGAGAGATCAGGGGAATAGGGCTGGATAGCTAGGGTAGATAGGCATTGATAGGTGTGTGGGATATTGGAGGACTGGTTTCTTGAGGATGTGGGATGGTTGGGGTGGGTCTTTTTACCAGGCTTATGGTATCTTCCATTTACAGACTTAACTGGATGGGCCTTTGGGTCTCTTATTAAGTCTTAAACGCTTTGTAACTTTATATAGGGTGTACCTAGCTATGGATTCAGCACCTTCCTTCGGGATGTGATACTGATGAGATTGTCTATGGTAGCACAATGGGTATGATGGGAGGAGTTTGTAATTGTTGAGTGTGTTATGCAATAGCAAGTGAATGGTGCTAGATAGGCTGGGATATATAGCTCTCTAGGAACTTGAGATAAGGGATTGATTGGGGTGAGAGTATGTACATTTCTAGTACCTTTTCTAGATAGGCTTAACCCAGATGGGCCCCTGTGGCTCTTATTAAGCCTTAACACTGACTTTATGACTTTATGACTTTATTGGAATGCAGCTTGCAGTTTACCCCATTATGGAATGCCAATTGTGGAACTAGGTATAAACAGCTTCTGTTTTGTTGAGGGGAAGCCATGGTATTTGTTCAGCTAAGCCACACATAATTTATGTCATTGTCTTTTCTCTTATTTTACTCATTCTACCCATAAACATTGTACAAGCTTTTGCTGTTTGTACGCACCACATTACGCCGGATTTGAAAAACAAATTTTAGCTGCTGTATTACCACCATAATAGATTACCAACCCTTCCAAGCTTCATGTTTTTGTAAAATTGGTAACATTTCAGTATCACAAGCCCTCGCCTTAGTATCCATGACGCGAGTCGGTTGAAAAACTTCGCATGGAACAATCAAACGTATGGTTCCCTGTGTTTTTCAGGCATGGCCGCTTCGAGACCACCACATATGTGACGTCATTGCTACGAGAAGGTTTTTTAAATCGACGACAACCCCTAAGTGAAATTATTAAATTGTACTGTAAATGCTTCTCCTGTGACAAAAACATTTCAGTTTTGTTTACGAAGTATTATTAGTTTTTTTTCGCAACCAAAGACCCATTACGTGAAACTTGTCCATTACGGGAGAACTGGGAAGACGGACGAATTGATTATGAACTGCAAAACTGCTGATGTCAAGTGGATGGCGGATCCAAATGAATTGGAACGCATGGAAGGTTTAGTGAAATACGGAGAATAGTCACAGGCAGAAGGATTCAGCAGCCCAACAAATCACGTCCTGCGTTAAAACGGATAGAATGCGACCCACACATGTGTGTGAAAAGAAGAGCCTCGAGTTCTTATATGACGCATTCAACTGATAGGTTATATAGCGTAGCCAAACTCTCACGCCATTGGTCGCGGGTGGACTCGGTAATGCCGCCGGTTGCGAGATTCGAACCAACAATCTTGTGATCAGGAGTCCAACACTCTACCGAATGAGCTACCGCGGCCCCCATATATATACACGTGTGTGTGCGTGCTTGTCTGTATGTGTGACAGAGGTTCCATCGGTGCGATGGATGACTTCTGCGACAGAAGCGGTGTGGCCAACAAGTGAAGGCGCCGTGGAGGCCATTTGAACTAAAGCACAGGGTTTGTTAATAAAATTAATCCACTACATGGACGATGGCTTCGTGTCCGCTTCCTCGAAGAGAGCCGAGTTCAACGCCGCATCCTCTCCGGCATCGATCACGAAACCCGCGCAATGCAACAACTCAGTTAAAATGAAGATGCATTCGGACGGGAAGCTATCAAAAGGCGTCCTTTGTCCCGATCCAGCCGCCGACCGCTCATTGGCCGTCCAGCGACTTGTCCGCTCGCCGTCGGTACGCGGTGACGTCATCAGCGCTGGTCACCGCACGGCAGTGACGTCACACTCTGAACGCGGGTCACAAACCGCACGGCCACGTGGCCATTAACGCCAATCTGGCCCCACCGAGCCGACACCGGCCAGCGGCATTGCGTAGTACTCAGCATGTGCTCAGCGCCATGTAAATAGTCACCGGTGCCGATGTCGGCGGCCGTTTTTGTTCTGCCTTGTTGCGCATTGTGCAATATTGCGTTAGTGCATTGAAGTGCCGGTCAAGGCGGAGGCTTGTTCTTCTCGATGATGGACGCCTCCGCCCAGAGACCACCGCGGTCGGCTCTTGGTCCGTCTCTGTGTACTCGCACACGCGCCACTATAGCGTGGCTTCGAGGCCGACGGCGAGACAATTGAGTCTATCGAACGTCCGATAGAATCCTGTTTCCTGTGTTGGTGGTCATATTTGCGGCAGATATATTTACGTGCTTGAAAAAAATCCAACCTTGTTTTCTCGCTAGTGTCCCTGCAGCCTCCATGCTCATCAAATGCAAAGCGACGCTTCGTGAAGCATGCGCCTCATACGAAATAATCCTCAACGGTTGTAGTCACCGACAAAGTACCCAAAGCGTATTTTGCCCGTCCAGGATAGAATCTGCGGGGTGCCCGATAGCTTCTTGGTTGTCCAGACACGTCTTCGAACGGCTAACTGGATAGAATCTTTCGGACGGGGTATACATTCCTGAAGATTATTTGCAGTCCGGGTAGCTTTGAACGCGATATTGTCTCGCCAGTGCCTCCAGCCGCGTGACGTGACGTGGTCACGTGACGCCGCGGCGGGCCGGATCTCACCACACTGACCGGCCGTCACATGACTCGGTAGGGGCGGCTCAGCATCGTGGCGGGAATCGGCCAAAATGAACACAGAAATCGCGATGTGTGTGAATACGCCGGGGGCGTTGCCACCGGGGGCGAAGTAGTACGGCATATACCCCATTGTTCTGGGACTGGACATGCACCTGTGGGCGGTACATGGAGATAATTCAGGTGAAACTATCGTTGTATTCCGCTCAACGATAGCGGAAGCTCACCTTGAGCAGTGCCGAGCCGACGATGGCGCCGATGCACTGGACGAGGATGTAGAAGACGGCCCTCATCAGGCTGACTTGGCGGGCGATCAGCATGCCAACGGTGATGGCCGGGTTGATGTGGCACCCGCTGATGTGGCCGATGCTCTGCAGAGACGGAACGTGTGCCTCGTGAGCGTCATAGCAGGGGTACTCGTGACGGAAGCGGAGGGCTCGTCGATGAGGGGCGTCAGGCACAGGTGGTGCCCGCCGGGGTTCCCGACGATGGTCGTACGTAAGAATGGCTGCTGAAGTAATGATAAATGAGTCTTAAATACAAGCAATTTTTTAGCGTATTTTTTCCATAGAGGAGAAAAGAGTTTATTTTTTAAAGCTGAATCGGCTCTTGAAATTTGTCCGCGGTTGGCCATTGAAGAAAAATTTTTGAGATAATTTTTAGAAATGGCCAACGGTGATGGTCATTGGTTTTGCGACACGTCGACCGTTGGGTCATATAGCGTCGCCAATCTCTCACGCCGATTGGCCGCAGGCGAAATGTAGTGACAGGTGAGACTCGAACCCACAATCTCTCGATTGCGAGATGGGTAACTTACCGTTAGATCACTCACCCCCAAAACGTCTAACGGTTGAAACGTTCAATAAATAGGTGATAAACGCCACTTATTTAAATGTTAAACTATAACTTCCTCTTGGGAAAGCTGACGATCGAAACCTTGGTGTATCTTAACGGATTCCGAACACGTGGAATATCGCGGACCGGCACATCGACAGAATATCAGACGCACAGGTGGGCGGGGCGGATAGACAGACCAAGAAGCAGGCGAGGGAAACAGATGAACACAGAAGGGAACACAGAGAAGGAGAGAAACGGGCGGACAGATGGACGCGCACGTGAACAGCGGGTCACACGAGCGACCCCGGACCACAGAGACGGAGAGACATGCGTAGAGACGGAGAGGCGACAGAGAGGCGACACACAGGCGAGTGAACGGATAGACGGGCCACACTCAGACAGGCGTCGAGCCAAAGGGGTTGTCTAAGGGCGGCTGTGAATCAAACATTGCAGGCGCTGATCGGCTAGCGCTGCTCTCATTACACAGCCAGTGCTTCCCAGTGGTCATCTCTTGGGTAAAAGTCAGGCTTAGTTTCCACCATGTTTGTTTTGTTTGTAGAACCTCTCACGCTTCAGCAAGGCACATTAAGGCTGCCTTGCATGAAAAAAGCATATGTGTATGCGTCAAACGAACTGTTACGCACAAGTCACATGGGGCGCTGGCTGACCAGTGGCAAAGCTGGGCGCCTGGGAAACCAGAGGTACGGGTTCGATTCCCCGCGGTGCCCGCCCCTCCTGCTGGCGTGAGATGTGGACGACGTCATGTGGTCTCAGCCGCTTGGTGCGTCGCAAAGCCACAAACGACGACAAAATGCACAAGTCACGTGAACGGAAGTGTGTCGGGGTGTGGGGTAGCGGTGATCCCAGGCGCTGGGCGGATGCTGCCATCGGACCGGCTATCGTTTGGCGGCTGCCTTTGTTGTGTTTGTTTGGCGGCTCCAGTATGTCCTGGCCAGCTGTTCAGTGCTGATTTCGGCAGACTTCAGGTGGCGGTGTCCTCAGTCCTACACGGGGCGGCGGGTGAGCCACTGTCGGTACCGCAATTAGTCATGCGAAAACCGTTAACTGGCTCATGAAATATTTGGCTGTCATTTCAAATGCAACCCAATCCAATATTCCAAGCCATAGAGCTAATGTGAAGCTGCCGAAATATAACGTGTGGTCACCTACTACGCGTTGACACCAAAATCACATCCGGCGCCGACCTATTGCTTACTTTGCAGACATATTTTCAGTGTAAAAGTTCTGTTTTTCATGCTCGCCAAGAGCTTTATCTGTGTCGTGCATTGTGTTATTTATTATGAAATATATTGCATGATCTTTTATTTTTCACTCACGAAAAATCCATCCCGTCTCAACTGCAAACCAGCCATACAATTGAATCAAATAGCACTGGAACTACCTAAATGGACTTTTCTCGGTCCTGGTGCATGTTGCACAGAACGGTTATGCATCTCCTGCATAAAACAACGATAGGCAACCACGAAATGCAGATGCAGCCTTCATACATCAATTAGTTCACATCTTGCTCAATGTCAGTCGGAAACGGCTGAGAACTAGCACTGCCGAGAGGCAGCGGTACCGGAAAGGTGCAACAGCAGCGCCGGGCGCAGCTGCAGCCCGGCGTGACTCGTGACGACTTGCGGCGACCTCCTGCCGGGTCTCGGCCACGCCACGGGAACGGCCGCAGGCGATGGCCTCCCGGAGCCTTCGTCATCACTGGTGCACACGGCTGATGACGTGGCCGGCCGCCAGCCGGGACAATCAGGCCGGTCACACGCGGCGAGGTCAGTCTGCGTGGCGCCGCCGCCGCCACCTGACGCCGCGGACAGACGGCGGAGGTGGTCAGGTGGTCAGGTGGTCAGGTGGTCAGGTGGTCAGGTGGTCAGGTAGCCAGGTAGCCAGGTAGCCAGGTATCCAGGTATCCAGGTCAGGTGGTCAGGTAGTCAGGTGGTCAGGTGGCCAGGTGGCCAGGTGGCCAGGTGGCCCGGTGGCCAGGTGGCCAGGTAGTCAGGTAGTCAGGTAGTCAGGTAGTCAGGTAGTCAGGTAGTCAGGTAGTCAGGTAGTCAGGTAGTCAGGCAGTCAGGCAGTCAGGCAGTCAGGTAGTCAGGTAGTCAGGTAGTCAGGTGGATAGGTAGCCAGGTGGCCAGGTGGCCAGGTGGCCAGGTGGCCAGGTGGCCAGGTGGCCAGGTAGTCAGGTGGCCAGGTGGCTACCACAGACACTGGCGCCGACACAGACACTGGCACAGACACCGACATTGACACTAGTCCAGGATCCCTCGACTGGGTTTGGGGGAACTCCCGCAGGGAATCCGGAACTCCTACGCGGAGAATTAATGCATAGGAGGATGAAGCGCATCGTCGCCCCGAAAGTTCAGATGATCGGAGCGCTGCCTGCACCGGTCTTCCCCGCCCTGGCAGGCGAGGGTTCGAGTCGCTGCACGCGGTCGTGTTTAGCTCCCGGCTGGGAGTCGGCTGGAAACTGTTTCGATAATGCCGAGAACGCAGCACCGGCCGTGGCGAACATTGACGACGCTGTAATTTCGGATGAAGATTCTGCCGAGGACATGGAACTGTCACGTCGCAATACGTCCTGTTCAGCAGAAAACCTTGTTCAGAAAAATCCCTCCAGCGACCATCCGGATTAAACATGCAAAAATATATGACGTTACTACAAGGTTACGTCACGAACTGTGTGTGTGGAGGGGGTGGGGGGGGTGAATTTGATGTGTTCCACTGAAGGGGAGAATGATCCGCGCAAGGTCAAAGAGTGCTGTTTTAAGGTATAAATAAAGCTTCCGGTCACTTTGAAATACCCACGCAATATTCGCTGCCTTTCTCTTCGTGAACACGCCTGGTTTGTCCTGGAAGGTCCGCAGTAACCGTACCATGTGATAATTACGCCTCCTCGCCAAAAGTTGGCTTATTTTGTCACCCTTTTTGATGGCTTTAGATGGTGCCATTTGGGCTACAAATCCTTCGAATGACCGCGACACAAATGAGTAATGGTCTGCTCCATGGCTTCTGGGTGGTGTCGCCATAACGAGATGGAAGAGCGATGTCGAGGATGAGTTGTCTGACCCGGCCCTCGGTGGGATGCCACACAGTCGCCGGCGCAGACCCCACCGGACGCCGCTCGGGGGAGGGCCGCTCTTGCCACCGGCCACTGGTCAGGTCACGTGCCACGACGTGCCTGTCCGCCGCCTCCTGACACGAAAACAAACAGAAGGTCGCCGCCGGTTACGCCACTCCCAGGCGACACGCGTCTCCCCTGGCTCTCCTCCTCCTGTCCTCTGCCCGGCCATCCTCCGACTGGCACCTGTGCGCGGCGACCCGACGGCGACCCGACGGCGACCGGTGTCGGGTCAGGCAGGTGTCGGGTCAGGCAGGTGTCGGGTCAGGCAGGTGTCGGGTCAGGCAGGTGTCGGGTCAGGCAGGTGTTGGGTCAGGCCGGTGTCGGGTCAGGTAGGTGTCGGGTCAGGTAGGTGTCGGGTCAGGCCGGTGTCGGGTCAGGGCAGGTGTCGGGTCAGGTAGGTGTCGGGTCAGGTAGGTGTCGGGTCAGGTAGGTGTCGGGTCAGGTAGGTGTCGGGTCAGGTAGGTGTCGGGTCAGGTAGGTGTCGGGTCAGGTAGGTGTCGGGTCAGGTAGGTGTCGGGTCAGGTAGGTGTCGGGTCAGGTAGGTGTCGGGTCAGGCCGGTGTCGGGTCAGGTAGGTGTCGGGTCAGGTAGGTGTCGGGTCAGGCATGTGTCGGGTCAGGCAGGTGTCGGGTCAGGCAGGTGTCGGGTCAGGCAGGTGTCGGGTCAGGCCGGTGTCGGGTCAGGCCGGTGTCGGGTCAGGCCGGTGTCGGGTCAGGCCGGCGCTGGGTCAGGCCAGCGTCGGGTCAGGCCGGCGCTGGGTCAGGCCGATGTCGGGTCAGGCCAGCGTCGGGTCAGGCCAGCGTCGGGTCAGGCCGGTGTCGGGTCAGGCCAGCGTCGGGTCAGGCCGGCGCTGGGTCAGGCCGGTGTCGGGTCAGCCGTCGGTCGGACTCAGAGCCACGCCGTCGTCTCGGACCGCGCCGCGCCGCCACAGTCAATCACGCCTCCGCATGGACAACGCACCTGTGACGAGCGGGCGCGATTACCAAACGGGTGCGGAGGGCCTGCCGACGTGTCTCGACCGCCGCGGGTATCCCACTGACGCTCGTAATGGCCCACTCGGCAGAATGTAAAGATGGCTCATTACCGCCTGCGCCGGACCAGTCGGGCGGCGCCGGCGCTGGAGTGCAGTGAAAGTGCATCGTCCCCGTCGGCCGGCTAAGAAGAAGTCTGCCAAAATCGCGCCGCTGTCGGGCTGGCCGCCGGCCGCCGACGCGGCTACCAGCGCCCTGTGCCAACAGTGCGGCCTGGCCCCCATTGTAAACCTGCGCGCCGGCAGGTGCCGCCCCATGGGCGTGAGGCAACGCTCGTTTGCGAAACTGTCGGCGTGTCGGGCCGTAGAGTCCGTCGTGGGGCGTGACGGACAGTGTGGTGACCCGGGCGGACACCGCCGCTTCGGACCGGACCAAGCTGCCGTCCCGAGCTGGACGGAACCGGTCCGGCCCCTGGTCGGACTGGTCCCGACCAGAACAAGCCATCGCTCCGGACCGGACCAGACCGGATCCGACCCTTCCAGATGGACGTGGCCGGCGCCGAACCGATCTGCCCCCGCCGCCCCCGCGGGGTCTTCATCTCTCCTGGTCCGGGCCGCCCGCGGTGCGGCTGCTGTAGTCGGTCCCACAGTGAGGTGCAGCTCAGGCGGTCCTCCCACACGCCACTCGGTTGTCTGCGTCTCCAAAGTGTCGAACCCGCCAGTGCACAGCTCAGCCGTCAGTCATTCTCTATTTCTCGCGCGCGCGCCCACGGCCGCGTGTGGATGCCATGCGTGTCGTTCGACGCTCGAGGCCGCGGTCGGGAAAATCCTCCCGCGTCGGGTCATGCGACTATGGCCCGACGACCTCGCACATGGCCAGGCACGTCCGCTTCCACGTGACCCCGAGACGCCTCGGGTGATGTTTGCGGGGTAGCGGCAGTGACCTCGGCCATTCAGCACGGCGGGAAATGAACGGTGCCGTACCGGCACGTCAGCGTACAAACGTCGGGCGAAGCGTGTGTGTGTGTGTGTGTGTGTGTGTGTGTGTGTGTGTGACGAGGGACGGCTGGGAGGGAAGTGCGGGCAGCGATGATCTCCATGGGGTTACCGGTCAAGGTCGCAAATGGTGGTGGAGCGATGGAGTCGCTAGTCAAGATCGCAAATAGTGGTGGGCGAGTAGTAGCTTCGCCTGTCATAGGCATGTTTACTGACGACTTACGCATGTTTACCGACGTCCATTTGTCACGGGAAGAAGCATTGCAAGACGTCTGCAATTAGTTACATTATATTAGCACGCGACGTCAGCGAAGTACATGTATGGGTACTTATAGCTGACAGAAGCCGTCGATTTCCGGTTAGAAACCTCAGCACACCGGCACTGAATAGCATTAAATTTGACAGGCACGTATGTGGGTCATTATCTACTTACAGTGGTGGTGCATGTTTGCAGATTTGGTATGCTGATGCCAAATTATCGGTATACAATGCGCTTGGCTTACGCCTATGCGGATACTCGGCTAGCATATTAGCTGCCGACAAAGGCTTTCGCAGTCGTGGCGACGTGGTGTTTTCACGTGTGCCTGCCGTAGACACGATGGCGACACTACGCATCGCACGGGTGCAGCACAACACAACATGCGCTCCGGTGTTTAGTGATCGTGCAGCTGCGCACGGCGCGATCGTGGCGCAATGCTCGTGTGGCTTGGAGTTTGTTTCGCTTCGTGCACTTCGGTGCCGTCCAGAAAACTTTGCATTCCCAATCCGACGGGACATCGCATGCACTGCAGGGATTTCCATGTATCATTGTGTTGGCCCATTCCAAACACAGGTCTGGATAGTTTTTGTCTCTCGTCCAATGTATATGCAAGACCGTTTGAGACATGGCTCTTATGCCGGATGGTCACTAGAGAGGATCACCGCTCGCGAGACTGCCAGGCCACAGAACACAATATAGGACCGAGGGTGGTTATACTGTAGCTTTTAGGCTTCAAGATAGCCAAGAGAGAAGAGACACGTCAGACTTCAAGTGTTGTGAAGGCAGCAGCTCCAGTTCCACCTTGGTGGAGCCTCTCGGGAAGAAGCGCAACTTAAGGCAGTCACTCACCAAACGAAACTCTAAATTAGGGCACGAGCAGACGCCATGTTATCGGATAGCCACCCGCTGACATATCCCAGGTACAGACCAAGCCCTGGCGCATAGAGCAGCCGCCCACACCTGGGCTCAAGACAACCGCAATCAACGCAACGGCAGGTCCCTGGCGAGTGAGGAGGCAGCTCACATAGCAGCCACCTAGATCTAAGCGCAAGAGAACCGCAACCAACAAAACAGCTAGTCCATGACGAGTGAGTAGAACTCCTTTTGGCTCCAGCGCATAGACCGGCCGCCTAGGTCTAGGCGCAATGGAACCGCAACGGCCGATCCCCGGCGAGTGAGGCCTCGTCTGTGATGTGGTCCCGGCTCGCCGCAGATTTGGTAAACGTAGCCGCTCAGCCGTGCCATACCCGGGGCAGTGGATATGGGGTGGAGGTAGAGGGAGGGGAGAGGCCGCATGGGGAGGCCGAAATCTGCCGCAATTCGATTTTTACATTAACCCTGTCGCATTCCATGGTAAATCATGAGTTTAAAATGAGTATTTGTCGCCTCCCCTGGCCAAACCGCATGAGTATTTGTCGCCTCCCCCGGCCAAACCGCATGAGTATTTGTCGCCTCCCCTGGCCAAACCGCATGAGTATTTGTCGCCTCCCCTGGCCAAACCGCATGAGTATTTGTCGCCTCCCCTGGCCAAACCGCATGAGTATTTGTCGCCTCCCCTGGCCAAACCGCATGAGTATTTGTCGCCTCCCCTGGCCAAACCGCATGAGTATTTGTCGCCTCCCTGGCCAAACCGCATGAGTATTTGTCGCCTCCGGTTTTGTCGCCTCCCTGGCCAAACCGCATGAGTATTTGTCGCCTCCCTGGCCAAACCGCATGAGTATTTGTCGCCTCCCTGGCCAAACCGCATGAGTATTTGTCGCCTCCCTGGCCAAACCGCATGAGTATTTGTCGCCTCCCCGGCCAAACCGCATGAGTATTTGTCGCCTCCCCGGCCAAACCGCATGAGTATTTGTCGCCTCCCCGGCCAAACCGCATGAGTATTTGTCGCCTCCCCGGCCAAACCGCATGAGTATTTGTCGCCTCCCCGGCCAAACCGCATGAGTATTTGTCGCCTCCCTGGCCAAACCGCATGAGTATTTGTCGCCTCCCCGGCCAAACCGCATGAGTATTTGTCGCCTCCCCGGCCAAACCGCATGAGTATTTGTCGCCTCCCCGGCCAAACCGCATGAGTATTTGTCGCCTCCCGGCCAAACCGCATGAGTATTTGTCGCCTCCCCGGCCAAACCGCATGAGTATTTGTCGCCTCCCCGGCCAAACCGCATGAGTATTTGTCGCCTCCCCGGCCAAACCGCATGAGTATTTGTCGCCTCCCCGGCCAAACCGCATGAGTATTTGTCGCCTCCCCTGGCCAAACCGCATGAGTATTTGTCGCCTCCCTGGCCAAACCGCATGAGTATTTGTCGCCTCCCCTGGCCAAACCGCATGAGTATTTGTCGCCTCCCTGGCCAAACCGCATGAGTATTTGTCGCCTCCCCGGCCAAACCGCATGAGTATTTGTCGCCTCCCCGGCCAAACCGCATGAGTATTTGTCGCCTCCCTGGCCAAACCGCATGAGTATTTGTCGCCTCCCCGGCCAAACCGCATGAGTATTTGTCGCCTCCCCGGCCAAACCGCATGAGTATTTGTCGCCTCCCCTGGCCAAACCGCATGAGTATTTGTCGCCTCCCTGGCCAAACCGCATGAGTATTTGTCGCCTCCCCGGCCAAACCGCATGAGTATTTGTCGCCTCCCCTGGCCAAACCGCATGAGTATTTGTCGCCTCCCCTGGCCAAACCGCATGAGTATTTGTCGCCTCCCCGGCCAAACCGCATGAGTATTTGTCGCCTCCCTGGCCAAACCGCATGAGTATTTGTCGCCTCCCCGGCCAAACCGCATGAGTATTTGTCGCCTGCCCCGGCCAAACCGCATGAGTATTTGTCGCCTCCCCGGCCAAACCGCATGAGTATTTGTCGCCTCCCCTGGCCAAACCGCATGAGTATTTGTCGCCTCCCTGGCCAAACCGCATGAGTATTTGTCGCCTCCCCGGCCAAACCGCATGAGTATTTGTCGCCTCCCCGGCCAAACCGCATGAGTATTTGTCGCCTCCCTGGCCAAACCGCATGAGTATTTGTCGCCTCCCCGGCCAAACCGCATGAGTATTTGTCGCCTCCCTGGCCAAACCGCATGAGTATTTGTCGCCTCCCCGGCCAAACCGCATGAGTATTTGTCGCCTCCCCCGGCCAAACCGCATGAGTATTTGTCGCCTCCCCGGCCAAACCGCATGAGTATTTGTCGCCTCCCCTGGCCAAACCGCATGAGTATTTGTCGCCTCCCCCGGCCAAACCGCATGAGTATTTGTCGCCTCCCCGGCCAAACCGCATGAGTATTTGTCGCCTCCCTCGGCCAAACCGCATGAGTATTTGTCGCCTCCCCGGCCAAACCGCATGAGTATTTGTCGCCTCCCTGGCCAAACCGCATGAGTATTTGTCGCCTCCCCGGCCAAACCGCATGAGTATTTGTCGCCTCCCTGGCCAAACCGCATGAGTATTTGTCGCCTCCCCGGCCAAACCGCATGAGTATTTGTCGCCTCCCCTGGCCAAACCGCATGAGTATTTGTCGCCTCCCCTGGCCAAACCGCATGAGTATTTGTCGCCTCCCCGGCCAAACCGCATGAGTATTTGTCGCCTCCCCGGCCAAACCGCATGAGTATTTGTCGCCTCCCTGGCCAAACCGCATGAGTATTTGTCGCCTCCCCGGCCAAACCGCATGAGTATTTGTCGCCTCCCTGGCCAAACCGCATGAGTATTTGTCGCCTCCCCGGCCAAACCGCATGAGTATTTGTCGCCTCCCCGGCCAAACCGCATGAGTATTTGTCGCCTCCCCTGGCCAAACCGCATGAGTATTTGTCGCCTCCCCTGGCCAAACCGCATGAGTATTTGTCGCCTCCCCTGGCCAAACCGCATGAGTATTTGTCGCCTCCCCCGGCCAAACCGCATGAGTATTTGTCGCCTCCCCCGGCCAAACCGCATGAGTATTTGTCGCCTCCCCTGGCCAAACCGCATGAGTATTTGTCGCCTCCCCCGGCCAAACCGCATGAGTATTTGTCGCCTCCCTGGCCAAACCGCATGAGTATTTGTCGCCTCCCCGGCCAAACCGCATGAGTATTTGTCGCCTCCCCCGGCCAAACCGCATGAGTATTTGTCGCCTCCCCCGGCCAAACCGCATGAGTATTTGTCGCCTCCCCTGGCCAAACCGCATGAGTATTTGTCGCCTCCCCCGGCCAAACCGCATGAGTATTTGTCGCCTCCCCCGGCCAAACCGCATGAGTATTTGTCGCCTCCCCGGCCAAACCGCATGAGTATTTGTCGCCTCCCCGGCCAAACCGCATGAGTATTTGTCGCCTCCCCTGGCCAAACCGCATGAGTATTTGTCGCCTCCCCCGGCCAAACCGCATGAGTATTTGTCGCCTCCCCCGGCCAAACCGCATGAGTATTTGTCGCCTCCCCCGGCCAAACCGCATGAGTATTTGTCGCCTCCCCTGGCCAAACCGCATGAGTATTTGTCGCCTCCCCCGGCCAAACCGCATGAGTATTTGTCGCCTCCCCCGGCCAAACCGCATGAGTATTTGTCGCCTCCCCCGGCCAAACCGCATGAGTATTTGTCGCCTCCCCCGGCCAAACCGCATGAGTATTTGTCGCCTCCCCTGGCCAAACCGCATGAGTATTTGTCGCCTCCCCGGCCAAACCGCATGAGTATTTGTCGCCTCCCCGGCCAAACCGCATGAGTATTTGTCGCCTCCCTGGCCAAACCGCATGAGTATTTGTCGCCTCCCTGGCCAAACCGCATGAGTATTTGTCGCCTCCCCGGCCAAACCGCATGAGTATTTGTCGCCTCCCCCGGCCAAACCGCATGCTGCCGGCCTTGTGCAGAGCTTGCACCTGCAAGTAAGAGGTATTGAGAAGCCGACGAAGCGCTGGTGCAGTTCAACACGTCCGTCGTTCTGGCTGTTCGCTCAACAACAAACAAAAAATCGAGGCTTAGGAATAGCCTTAACACGACGGCAAGGAAGTTCATTCCATAGGAAATGACTTCAAACCATGTACATTAAAGGCTAACATAGCTAACATTTTCACTCGGTACGCGAACTACACCACACTACTCTATCCTACAATACACGACCCTAACCTTGCACTAGCAAAGACAGTGTTTCTTTTGTGTGCAGTAGTGACAACTTCGCCGAAAACAAAGAATCATTCGCAGGTACTATGTATGCACCAGATTTGTTTTCGGTGCCACCGCTAAACGATCAACGTTCAAACCAACAGGCGACCGTCGCTCGCAACTGTTTGCGAACATAAACTACATGCAATTCACTCAATTACTATCAATCTGAGAGCAACGATAAACTAACGTTGAAAGAGCTCTTGCAACGGGCTCCAATATAGTCATATCCCATGCTTTAGCCCATTTTAGTTTCCCCACGAGGCTGAAGATATGCGTCCCTCCCCCTACCCCAGCGATTCTCCTCACTTCTGCGCCGGCCAAATTGTCGCGCATGACCTTGACCCGACAACAGGCCAGCCACTGTGCTGCACAAGCCAGCTGCAGGCGTCTTCGTGACCTTGCTGCATGCTGGGTCACTCCCATGACGCAGGAACTTTAGCTTGATCATGTCCTTGCATCACGCATATTACGAAGGCCTCGCTGCTTTTCTTGCCGCCGCTCTTCCCCATTTTCAATTGCCATGTCGGTGCCTGTGAACATTCCTTACAGCTTCACCAATCTAGCTCAGTGGCGAATCCGGAAGAAAAGAACATCGTTTGTGAAGGGAAAGATTGAAATATAATATTGCTGGATAACCAAAACACAAATTAATTTACTCAAGACCTCTGAATTTTGCATACAATGAGGATACATGAGAGTTTTTCCTACGTGTACCGTCATTCTAAGATCGACAGAACTTGATAAAATTGTAATTAAAGTTTGCACCTCTTGTTCCCCCCACTCCCACCCCCTGGATCCGGCAGCGTCTCAGCTCTCGTGGCCGCAGATTGTTCGCTTGGGCATGGCTCCGGAGGTCATGCTGCCCGCCCACATCCTCTCGCCTCCTCATCGACACCTTATTCCAACCACTGCCAGTTGTCCTTTCCGGCGTATCCTCCGCTCCATTTCCCCTGGCGTCTCCTCCCCGTGTCACGTTTCGTCGGCGCCTCCCTCCATCGCCCTGCCCTTGCGTGTTAACGCCCACTCGTGCCGACAACCCCCCCGCTGTCGCGCCCCGTTGCTCACGAGCTGACGCGTGGCCAGTTCTCACCAATGACGTCACCATCCGCCTGCTGCGGGTGGGCCGGCCGCCTGGGGCGCCACCAGCCGGTGAGAGCGTCGCCAGAGGACAAAGATCACAGCTGCGGGCGCAGCGCGCCCTCGTGTGGCGTCTTCGAACGGGTAAGTACGACCTTCCCTCTGTAATTGGCTACAATTGATATGGCCTCCATGGCGGAGGCCGGGTGATTAAAGCGCTATTGCAAAACTGGGGCGTTCATTCAATGAGTGGAAAATTGGCACCGCCTGGAACACGCACAATGGGCTGGAGACGGTGCCGGTCTGGTCACAGCGCACCGCGTCGGACCGACAGCAGCGGACCACGCCGGAACACAGCGGCCCACGCCGGGGCACAGCAGACCACGCCGGGGCGCAGGCGCTTCGTTACGGCCTACAAGTTGGATGGGGAGGGAATCGGGATGTTTCGACCGATTCTTTAAATGCAGCGTCGATTTGAGTAAAATTAAGTGCAGACAAAAAAGGGGCATCTCCCCTGCCCCTCCCTATCTCTGAGTCGCTGGCCCGACTATACTGAGACGCATAACACAGTCAGACTACAACGGCTCTCGCTGCACAACGGACCGCGGGCGTCGACAGTAATTTTGGATAGGGGGAGGGGTGCGTTCTTAGATCGACTTTGTGCTTCGTGGAACGCCATAGGCGTGGTGTGGCATTTCACGAAGCTTGGGCGACGCGTCCCCTCGTCTCTCGTCCTGATGACGTCGATGGCCTAGCCACACGGACTATGGTCCGTGTGGCTATAAACTATAAACGGCTACACGGACCATAAACTATGCCAGACCACGCCAGCACCATCTTGCACCGGACCACAACGGACCGCAGCGCATCGCACCGGACCACAACAGACCGCGGCGCATCGCACCGGACCACAACAGACCGCGACACATCGCACCGGACCACAACAGACCGCGACACAGCGTACCGGACCACAACAGACCGTGGCACAGCGCACCGGACCACAACAGACCGCGACACAGCGCACCGGACCACAACAGACCGCGGCACAGCGCACCGGACCACAACAGACCGCGGCACAGCGCACCGGACCACAACCGCGGACCACAACAGACCGTGGCACAGCGCACCGGACCACAACAGACGGACAGCGTCCGGACCACAACAGACCGCGGCACGCGACGACCACAACAGACCGTGGCACAGCGCACCGGACCACAACAGACCGCGGCACAGCGCACCGGACCACAACAGACCGCGGCACAGCGCACCGGACCACAACAGACCGCGGCACAGCGCACCGGACCACAACAGACCGTGGCACAGCGCACCGGACCACAACAGACCGTGACACAGCGCACCGGACCACAACAGACCGCGACACAGCGCACCGGACCGCGACGAGCTGTGGTAGGTTTCAGAAGGCGGTCTGGGAAAGGTCCAAGGGAGAGCAAACACCAGGGCTGGAGATCTCTCACGAAGCCGGGTGGGGGTGGTCCAAGTCCTTACTTTCACGACATGTTTTCAGATCGAATAGGGAAAACGACAAACTATCATCAGCAGGGTACCAAACCATGGGACTCTGACTTCCCCCCCCCCCTGGCCCACCCAGGATCCCCAGCCATGGCGAACACCACCTGCTCGCGGTGGGCAGTGCATCGGTGAGAGGGGCCGAGCGGGGCCGTCCATGGCCACTTGATACCGGCTGAAATCGGCGCAACTACTCACAGCGTAAGCAAAGGCCGTCTTACGCAACTCAGTCGACAACCCGAATCGACTCCTTAGATACGAACGCCAGTCTGGGATGCAGCCCGCTGGGTGGCACAAAGCACGCTCGGACGGAGCACACCCCTAACGAGTCCACGGCCACCGCAAGAGACAGAGCGGCGCAGAGGAGCAGAGGCGACGGCGCTCAACAGAGAACAGGCGGCGACGGAGGAGATAGTGGAGCAAGCGGCAGGCTAGATAGCAGCGGGAGCCGCAGACCAGGGACAGAGGCGGCAGACTGGGGAGCGGGCGGCAGCGAGCCAGGGGCGGATGCAGGAGGGCACCGGAGACATGTTCCACTCCATCGGAAGCGCCGCCCTTCTGGCCGGGAAAAGCCGCCCATACTGAAAGGCTCCAGTGCACCCCTTCCAATCAACGGACTTTCATGCCAAAGGCGCCCCTCCCGAAAGAAAGCGCCTCTGCAGTTTGTTCGAGTGCACCCCTCGCAGTGGCGTCCCTCCGAAGAAGTGGCGCAGTGGCGCCCCTCCAAACGAGTCCCCACTCCATGACAATTCCTGGATCCGCCCGTGTAGCAGACAAGAGAGCCGATGGCTGCAGACGAGGGAACGATGTGTCACAGTTTTACACGCCGCGCCGCCCGAACCATTAGCCTCATTACGATGCAAGGGGGTAATTGACTTTTAGCGTGTTCCAACTCGGCCCTTCCCATGGTCCATGGGTGGTGCCGCCGCCCGCTGGGGCCTGCACGTTCCCGGCACACTAGCACACCGCAGGCGAGGACTGCGGAGCAGCTTCACATGCGGTTACGTCACGACTCATCACGGCCGGGGAATTTCCCCGCCCCCTGGGAGGATGGCGCACCTCCTCCGGCCGGGAAAGGGCGTCCCTACGGAAAGGCTCGAGTGCACCTCCTCAAATGTTCCGGCCAGATGCGCCCCTTTGAGGAAAAAGGTGCCTTTCCAGGTACTTTCGCAGTGGCGTCCCTCCAACGAAACGGCCCCATGGCAATTATTTTATCCGTCCCTGCGACTCATATGTGCCATTATCCACTCTTATTTGGTGTTGGGTGTTCCAGCATCGATAACTTGCACCTCATCACACACAGCTCGGTGTTTAGTGTCTCAAGTTCAGGGTTCTGTCATTGAATTGGCATTGGCGTTGAATCCAATAGGCGTTGAAAGAAAATCATTGGCGTGGAGATGCCTAGACAATTTGGCACGATACATTCGAGTCTGCTGGATCGCTTTTTGGAGACGGTAATATCACCTTGAACGAAACACATTACAGAAAGCGATCACTGCCATTAAAAGCAATTGGATCTGGGAAATAGCTACCGGGAAAGTCTGGAAAATAAGTTAAAGGCTTTGCATAAAAAGGAACCCCTTCCCTCTCATCACCCTTAAATACCAACCGGTGGGGACCATCCCCAACAAACAAACAAACAAACAAATGAACAAAAACAAACAAACAAACGGTGCATCGTGAAGACTACAAATGTCCGTTCCGGTTCTTGCTGGGGTTTCCCTGAGGTGGCCAGTAGTGACTGTCCAGCTGAGGTACTGATAGGGCAGCGAGCAAACATTGATCGCACGGTGTGGAGTGGTCGCAGCATTGCATGGACTCGAATGACCTGCTGACTATGGGGAAATTGTCACCCATTTATCGGAAAATGTATTAATTTTTAAAAGCATTATCGGTTAAGCCAACACAATACCTCATTTTAGCGCCAATTTCTGAAGCACTTGCCACCTCACACCCCCTACCAAACCCTCCCCCTCCCCAACCTTCACTGGCGAGTAATTACTCAGCCGGTCCCAGCAGCATCTCGTTCGCAGACATCAATGTCTTGAAAATCAGGATCACACTGATGTTCCAATCCGATGATTCGAGACCGGGTCGTCGGATCAGAGCATCAGTGAGATCCTATCTTCAGACGGGTTCGATGACATGGCACTGTGTCAGACCTGATCCGGTGACACGGTCCCATGTCAGACCCGGTCCGGTGACACGGTCCCATGTCAGTCCCCGTCCGGTGACACGGTCCCATGTCGTCCGGTCCGGTAACACGGTCCCATGTCAGTCCCGGTCCGGTGACACGGTCCCATGTCAGTCCCGGTCCGGTGACACGGTCCCAGTGTCGGTGACACGGTCCCATGTCAGACCCGGTCCGGTGACACGGTCCCATGTCAGTCCCGGTCCGGTGACACGGTCCCATGTCAGACCTGATCCGGTGACACGGTCCCATGTCAGTCCCGGTCCGGTGACACGGTCCCATGTCAGTCCCGGTCCGGTGACACGGTCCCATGTCAGTCCCGGTCCGGTGACACGGTCCCATGTCAGACCTGATCCGGTGACACGGTCCCATGTCAGTCCCGGTCCGGTGACACGGTCCCATGTCAGTCCCGGTCCGGTGACACGGTCCCATGTCAGACCTGATCCGGTGACACGGTCCCATGTCAGTCCCGGTCCGGTGACACGGTCCCATGTCAGACCTGATCCGGTGACACGGTCCCATGTCAGTCCCGGTCCGGTGACACGGTCCCATGTCAGACCTGATCCGGTGACACGGTCCCATGTCAGACCTGATCCGGTGACACGGTCCCATGTCAGTCCCGGTCCGGTGACACGGTCCCATGTCAGACCTGATCCGGTGACACGGTCCCATGTCAGACCTGATCCGGTGACACGGTCCCATGTCAGACCCGGTCCGGTGACACGGTCCCATGTCAGACCTGATCCGGTGACACGGTCCCATGTCAGACCTGATCCGGTGACACGGTCCCATGTCGGTCCCGATCCGGTGACACGGTCCCATGTCGGTCCCGATCCGGTGACACCGACATGGGACCCATGTCGGTCCCGGTCGGATGACAGTCACGTGTCAGTCTCGATCCAATGATGTGGTCCCGTGTCACAGTTTTGCCTCCTGTCACCCGAGATATCAAACCGAAACAGATACAAACAAAAATGTAGTAGCAACGCAACGCGATGTGCTGCACAGCAACTATGCACTAATGTTAAACTAAAGCAAGCGACTCAGTCTAATGGAATGCACTCAACTTTATAGCAAAACTTAGACTTTGAGCAGGAAGCTAATTTTCGCTTAAATAGACGGCTAGTGTGGTAAGCTCTCGGTTATAAATTGATAATCAAAAGTATGCATTTCGATTGTAATTGAGAAATATATATCTGGATGCATGTGCCTTTTTATGTATTATTATTTCTCAATGGATGAGTCAGTCATTTCCTTCCTGCATCCACACGCAAATTTCAGACGTCTTTCCAGCAACAGACACACATGCTCTCATTTCACTTTGTCCTTGCAGCTCCTTGAGGCAGGACTGCTATTTCACGAGATTAATGCAACTCGCACCTGGCTATTGCAAAACCTGCACACCGTTGCACAGTTGCGACACCTGTGCAAGTAATTCCGCATCGTCCGCATGCAGCGTCACCCGCAGAGACCAGCTCATCGGATGCAGTTTTAGCTACACTGAATGCCGAAGTCATTGAGCACACACCAAACTATGCGCTGTCACGTACACGATACACGTACACGTACACCGTCTCCCGACGGTGTTTTCCTCACCACTAAATGCCTGTCGCGAGATGTAAATGAGGCTCCTCACTGGGACTGAATTAGGTCGATGATGGTACTCAAATTACCCCCTGTGCCCGGCCGGACTCAGACAGCCACGGAAGTGGCCATCGATCTCGATTGACGCGTGGCTGCCGGTCGGCCACATAGCCGGGCGAGTTGTTTCTCAGTTGGCTTGGACGACCGCCGACCGCGCTTGTGCGGTTGCAAGACAGGCAAGCGGTCGGAGTTTGACAGAGTTGGTCGGGCTGTGCGCAATGTCGGAGTTGGTCGGACTGTGCGCAATGTCGGAGTTAGTCGGACTGTGCGCAATGTCGGAGTTGGTCGGGCTGTGCGCAATGTCGGAGTTGGTCTGACTGTGCGCAATGTCGGAGTTGGTCGGACTGTGCGCAATGTCGGAGTTAGTCGGACTGTGCGCAATGTCGGAGTTGGTCTGACTGTGCGCAATGTCGGAGTTGGTCTGACTGTGCGCAATGTCGGAGTTGGTCTGACTGTGCGCAATGTCGGAGTTGGTCGGACTGTGCGCAATGTCGGAGTTGGTCGGACTGTGCGCAATGTCGGAGTTGGTCGGGCTGTGCGCAATGTCGGAGTTGGTCGGACTGTGCGCAATGTCGGAGTTGGTCTGACTGTGCGCAATGTCGGAGTTGGTCGGACTGTGCGCAATATCGGAGTTGGTCGGACTGTGCGCAATGTCGGAGTTGGTCGGACTGTGCGCAATGTCGGAGTTGGTCGGACTGTGCGCAATGTCGGAGTTGGTCGGACTGTGCGCAATGTCGGAGTTGGTCTGACTGTGCGCAATGTCGGAGTTGGTCTGACTGTGCGCAATGTCGGAGTTGGTCGGACTGTGCGCAATGTCGGAGTTGGTCGGGCTGTGCGCAATGTCGGAGTTGGTCGGACTGTGCGCAATGTCGGAGTTAGTCGGACTGTGCGCAATGTCGGAGTTGGTCTGACTGTGCGCAATGTCGGAGTTGGTCTGACTGTGCGCAATGTCGGAGTCGGTCGGACTGTGCGCAATGTCGGAGTTGGTCGGACTGTGCGCAATGTCGGAGTTGGTCGGACTGTGCGCAATGTCGGAGTTGGTCGGACTGTGCGCAATGTCGGAGTTGGTCGGACTGTGCGCAATGTCGGAGTTGGTCGGGCTGTGCGCAATGTCGGAGTTGGTCGGACTGTGCGCAATGTCGGAGTTGGTCGGACTGTGCGCAATGTCGGAGTTGGTCGGACTGTGCGCAATATCGGAGTTGGTCGGACTGTCCGCAATGTCGGGGTTGGTCGGGCTGTGCGCAATATCGGAGTTGGTCGGGCTGTCCGCAATGTCGGGGTTGGTCGGGCTGTACGCAATGTCGCCGAATGTCCGCGCCGTCCGTGGCGGGCGACACTAGTGAACGACTGGAGGGCACCACCAGCAAACGGTCTCCAAGACTGGAGTGTAGCCGACGCAGACGACTTCTCGGACAGCACACACGAACGACTCACTAGCAAGACAAACGAACAGCTTGTCAGACGCTAGTACAAGCAAACGACTCCCTATACAACACAACCAAACGACTCCCTATTCAACACAAACAAACGGCCTCTCAAACAACTTCTCAGAAACACCAGAAATTACTTCCGACATAACATCAATCAGGCGAGTTCTGAAACCATTCCTGAAATAAACTTCGTGCTCCATTTTTAGCAAGCTTTCAAATTGCATTTAATTGCACTTCGTATCAACTGTTTGTTCTCAATCAGTCATATCTGGTCATCGGTTGTATCAGGGACTTGTTCTTTCATAAAGCAATCACGAGTCACATAACATGCAAGCAATAATAAGTATAAACACACAGCGCACTTCTCGCCCAGCTACGATCACCCATGGAGCGTGCGGATATTCGTGGCCGTGAAGTGCAGGTGTTACGTCATCAACACCGCGTGACTGCCACATTTGGTGAATGGCTGTCAAGTGACAAGTGACAAGTGGCATACACAACTCGCACTCACGACTGGGTGGAGTCATGAGAACCTCTCCTGAACAAATCATTCACAACTAGCACCGACTAACGGGTGTGGTGTGTCAACAGGGCTGCCTTTCAACCAGATATGTATGTTCTATGGGAGGTTATGTCCTGTTGTAACGCTACATTTAACGCGAGATAGTCATCGCTGGGAAAAGTAAAGCCGAGGCTATAGAGATATTAGGTATGGTTGTGCCGTGCAAGGATGTGGATAATATTAAAGTCATGTGATCTTCAAAAGCACAAATTATCCCAACAGCTGATTCAAGTGAGTCAAAAGTTCGAAGGCCCTATATCTCAACATGGATCGAAAGCTTCGTATGCTTTTCTTAACGGAACCACGGGATGGTAGCGGGTACATTTTTCGCCTAAATGTTTGCAATGCGTGGCACAAACCATGACAATTGGTGGACAATCGCACGCCTTTTGTTATTTGTATATTTACTTATGAAATTGCATCGTTGCCTGGAAACCAAGAACGACACTTGGGCGTTGTTTCAACTGCAGAGTGGTGGGAAATTTTACCGGAAATTTCGCACTGCCAGCTGAAAGCTGCGTGGCGGCGAAGTACCATAATAGTCAAACATGTTCAAGCCTAACTTCAACCGACTACTGACTAAGACTTTTCAGTGGTATGATTCCCATGGTGCGATGAGCTGGTCGGGACGATACAGTGTGCACCTGAAATACATTTAACAGAACAAAATGTTCGTTCCGTCAAGCAGTCCTGCAAATCGATTCGCAGTTGAACGCTCGCCATCGCCAGCGACCGTGAGCACACGCCCTGCTTCCCCGGCGAAAAGTCGAAGCTCATGTATTCAGCGCATTGCAGCAGACCTACCAACTATCGGCGCAGCCACCCACCGGCGCGACATCGCGCCGCCGCACACAGTGACACATCGCGAGTGTGGTGGCCAAGACGGACGCCGGCAGCGAATTGGGTCAGCCGAGCCGTACAATGGGCGCCGCGGCGGCCGTGGGACCGCCGGCCAGTGGCCAGATACGCTGGGAACAGCGCTCGGCAGCCGGTGCGCCGTGACGCACGAAGTGTGACAATGCCGCGACGGAGTTCGCACGGCACGCGCGCCGCATTCGACGCCAATGCACGCGGCGGAGGATCTGACGGCGCCGACGGCAGACCGGACTTGTCCAGCGGCGCGCATTGCGAGGTCAGGTCGGGCTTACGTCACTAACTCGTGCACGTTCTGCGAAGCTTTTTCGTTCAATGGCGCTGCGCCGCTTGACCCTTTTCCCGCAGGTGTCGGTCAAGCGGAATAAGGGGAATGTCTGTATTACACCGGTTCTCATTACGTTCAAGTAGGTTCATTTGGGAAATTGTGTTTAATTTAGGTGCATTCACACCACTCAACGACCTTACCTGTCGTTGTGTCGTTGCAACTCGAAGTTTTGTGAGCTGAAGCACTATTGTCAGCCAGAGGTGCAGACACTGGTGCACATAGCAAACCAAAGGAGCACTTCACTTCACGCTACTTGCACAACTTACGCGACACTGACCAGGGGCGTTTATTTCTGAGCATTATTGAAGGGGAAGCGAAGCGGAGAGGAGGGTGGAGGCAAGAGGCGGATGCCTATTCAGTGACGTCGCCGGAAATCTCCTCGGGGAGGAGGGGGAAGGGTCATGCATGTGCCGATTCAGAACTAATTGGTGGGCATCACCACAGATCTGTCCGGACGGTGTCGTGCAGGTGCCGATTGATCCAAGGGCAGTGTTTTTGTTTTAAATTATGTGGGAGAACAAATGTTCCCCATGCCATTCTTCCAGTCGCCGCCCATAGGTTCCGTGCCAAGCATCAGCAACAGTCGGGGTGGGAGGAAGTAAAGTGCCCGCCCGCCCCCCACCCACAAGTATGCAAAGTTTCACCCCTGGGCGTCACATGATTGTCTTTAAGGGTTGGTGGAGGTGTTGATTAGGGACATCAAGAAATTGTGTCAAAGCAGGCGATAAGGCTTGATCCAGAAAAATTAAAAATGGCCTGCGACAATTCCATGCTTTTTACAGATTGGATGGGCCGATTTAGGGGGCGTCGCCGGGAATTTGTGTTGAGATCGGGGGTAAGACCGATTCAGGGAAGATTCCAAGATTTCTGGACCGCAGCTTCTGTCGCAAAGGATGGGGTGCCAACGCAGGAATGTCATGAATTTGTCTCGAGTGGGTGGTGGCAGCACCCTCCCGAGCACCTTCTCAGAGCTGTTCCACAGCACATCAAACAGTTTGACCTTCGGAGGTCACCAAGTCAACCCTTGAATTATGCCGGGAAAAAATAATGGGTGCCTCACAACTTTGTGGCTTTCTTCGCATCTTGCACATTTCTCGATGACGAGCGATCCAATGCATGAAAAGGAAGCAGCACATTGCGAAATTTGGAGTCAAGGTCACTCATTTACCTCAGATCACGAAAAACCTTTTCCGCATAAAGCAATCTAATTTCGCGCGGTACAGTCAGATGCCACTTCAGGAGTGAATGCAGGAGACACTGGGGGTATGT